>PVJX010027620.1:0-24679 GCA_004027295.1 Dolichotis patagonum | reverse complement strand
TGCCCCGCGCTAATGGCCAATAGCTCGCCTCCACGTAGAACCCTTCGATTGGCTATAGACAGCTTATAAGCTTAGTGTAAGGAAGTGCTTGTTGCACAACACGCAGGGAGCCGTCAAGGACGGACATGTGATGAGGTTGCTGCCCGGTCAATAAAGGAGCTTGCAGAAGTCCAGTGTTCGTGTGCTCTCTTCCGCGGGATGGAGTCGGCGCCGGACAGAAAGCCAGCATGAAAGCTTCTCCTGGAGATTAAACAGCACACGTCTTCCCCTCTGGAGCCAGGAAGTGATGCTCAATGTAAAGACCAGAGCTCCCCCAAAGTGAACCAGAGCC
Source organism: Dolichotis patagonum (assembly GCA_004027295.1). Lineage (NCBI taxonomy): Eukaryota > Metazoa > Chordata > Mammalia > Rodentia > Caviidae > Dolichotis > Dolichotis patagonum. The sequence goes on along the minus strand of PVJX010027620.1, from coordinate 24,348 downwards.
ACTACCACCAGCAACATCCCAAGCTCCTCTGATGATAATAGCCAAATTCATATTGGGGAAGCTAACCACGACATGGTACTCCAGGACAACCAACAGCTTGAAACAGCAACACTTAGGAGAACACACAACACCTAGCTCTTCTTCTCCATGTCTCTGTTTATGCTGAAAAGTTTCATTAGGTAGGACATGTAGGGTCAGCATCATGCTGATTTAATTCAGCTGGTGTTAAGTTGACCACCAGTTTTTAATCCATAATAGTATCCTAAAATATATCTCAATTGAGGACCTTTGCTGTATCTGAGACCTTTTCAAATTAAGCTTCTTCTTTACAAATTCACAACTCCATTGGTTATTGTATAATTCTTATAGTATTCAAGAGAAACTCTAGAATAGAGTTCTAGAAAACTCTTACATTTACTATAATTCCAATAATATTGAAGAGGTAGACCTCAATTACTGTTATTATCAGATGTTGAATCTATCTATTCACAAAATCATGGCTTCCAATATGTGAAGCTTTCTTTTGCAGCAGAAGAGCCTATGAAATGCAGCTTCTTCAAAATGTCCAATGAATAATCAGTACATAATTCAGCAAAAATTTTCCAGTGTAAACACATTTTTATAATAACTCTAATTATAATAATTTGATATGTACAGCTCTATAAATTCTACCACTTGATTATTGTCCTAAATAATCCCAAGAATAACATATCATGTGACAGATCTATGAAAAAAACAAATATTAAATACTCGAAGTATGAATAATAAGATATCATTGAAAAATGTAATAAAAACTGATGGATATAACGTTTATAAGGCAAAAGAGGAAAATTGTTGTGTACAATTGTGGTAAACACTACTTTTATAAGCTAAAATGGAATAAATGAATAAATGCCTACTAAATTAATTTTTAAAGTTTTTGGTGGAATTGATGATTGAAACCAGGGCCACACGCTGTGTTACTTGTCCATCCCTTTTATTTTATTTTGAGAAAAGATCTCAATAAATTTCTTAGACTGGGTAGAAATGTGCAACCCTCTGCCTCAGTCTCTCAGAGCTCTGGGGTTACAGTCGTGTTGTACCACACCAAGCCTGAGTGGAATTCATCATGTTTGGAATTCCTAATGACAACCATAGAGCCACAGTGGAATGGATTTCCATCCTAATCACCTTTAGCATTTCTTGAATTCAAATATACAGAATAAGCATGTCTTAGTTTGCCACTGACAATCATAGTCTATATTCAGAGGTTCTGATATAATCACTAATAAAATTTGCTTTCAGTATCAGAAATGTGTCAGCTTGAACAATAAATTATATGGTCATCAGATAAATGACTGAATTCCCTTCAGAGTATTCTCAATAAAAGAAATGGCCCCCTTAGTTATCTATTGTTATCATTGCTACTAATACCAAGGAAACAGCATCCGGTTGTTGCAGGCAGAAATCAATAAAATGCAATGCCATAAGCCTCCAGGAGAGAGACTAGAAGCTCCCTGTAGGGAGAGGACTTTAGGAGTGAGTGCCATTTTGTGTTCACTAAGACACAGTTGATTTCCCAGGCTCCATGGAAATACTTGTGGTTTGGTTTAGTATTTACCTCATAAGTAAAAATCTATCTACAGAATCGATAAAGGCAGTGAGAAACTCATGCCTCTATCCTGACTCTTTTTGTCCCCACAACATGAAGGAATTATTATCTTTCAATTGTTTAATCTACAGACTTTTGTTAGATACCTAAAATACTTTTTGCTTTATATGTTTCAAACTATGACATATAGAAGAGCCCTGGTGTCTGCTTGTAAAGATTTCATATTTTAATTGATGATAAAAGCCAAAACAAGTAACATGTACTAAGTGCATAACTGTCCTGCAGTAACTCTTAAAATAGTTTTAAAAGTACAGTTACAGTATTACACAAAAGGTTATTGAAGAATGAAAGCTTGAAATTGGGCCTGAAAGATGTAGTTTCAAAAGATGGAGAGAAATAGTAGGATAAAATAATTGTGGTAATAAATATGTGTCCAAGAGTCGGTGACTAAAGCAATTTGTTTTAAATTTAAAAAAAAAACATAAAATTGGACAGATGTGATGGAGTAATATTTGACATACTTTAGAAAAGTTGTATGGGTTTTGGACTTGATATAATACATGATGTCAACATTAAATCTATCCAATACCATACATCTCTATTTTAGTTGAGAGTTTTTGGGCTAAACTCTGAGACCATGCTGAAAGACACTAGATAAGGAAAATACCCAATCCCTTACCTTTAGTCCTAAAGAACAGTAATGTTGAACAAACAATATGTGATCTAATAAACTATGAATTAATATATGATTAAATATCTCAAAGTACCTTTGGTTTCTTTGAATAAATATAGCTATTTCTTAAATCTGGGTTGAAATCTACCACTTGCTTTTTTCTTAATGCTCAACATTATGTTGGTAATTTGAGATTAAAGTGGTTAGATATTTTGAAATATGTGACTCATCACATATAGCATCAATACCTTGTGTCAACCTTTTCTCTCATTTGCTTTCATAAACATTCACTTGTCTCATTAAGATGTTCTAGAGAAAATCCTGCCTCTAGTTGCTAAAATCACTTACTTACTGACCATTCCCCCCTTACCAGATCCTTGACTCCTAAGTGTTTGCTAGAGGGCAGTAACTAGTGGACAGTAAGCGTGTTTTAGTCGTGTGTGTCTTCCAGCTCTTCTCTCTTTCTGACTCTAATCGCTGTAAAAATAAGAAACTACCTTCTATTTCTCATATTACCATGATTTCATGTTATTCTGCATTTAGTAAGAGGTAATAATTTATTATAGAAAAGTATAAATTAGTTATTCATAACTGAAAGCAGATAATGGTCACAAAAAATAAAAGCATCCATATTAGCCAAAGGGATTGAAATTAATAGCAAAACTACATATATGCAAAATTTCTCAATTATAAAAGATATTAATATAAAATAGACTATAAGTGGGGCAAGCTTAAAATCAATGACTACTCAACAATGGCTAAAATATTTATTTTTTTTAAACCAGTGCACTAAATAATACCAGACTCTTGGGAATTAATGAAGACATTGCTAAAATGGCTATTGATGAAAAGCCAGTAGCACCATACCTGAAACAACTCAACACTTACAAACTAGGAGTCACCTGCTAGAATTATTGAATGCAACAAATGAAATAAACTAGGGGAAATAAAAGGATACATTTTTAAAGTGAAATTTGAGACCTTAGGGAAGCAGAATGATACACATTTTCAAAGACAATTAGACTTCATGTGCCAAAGACCCAGTCAGTGAGCGCTCACCTGGATAAAATAATTACATCAACAAAAGTCACATCTACAACCCTGCACATCTTTCCATAGCCTGATTTTGTCCTCTGCTATTTTTTCATGACCAAACAGGCTGCCTGGATCAATTGTCTCATTGCTGGGAGAAAATAACCTACAACTAGAAGACAACTAACTGACACCTACAACTAGAAGAAGGAGAAATTTATTTTGGTTCATGTTTCAGGTGAGGGTCACCTCACCAGCTCCAGAGAAGAAACAGCATGGCAGAGGGGCAGAACAGAGCAAGAGGGCACGGCAGACTGGAAGAAAGGACCTCAAGAGAAAAGCGGGAAGGGAGATACCACTTTCTGGGTCACACTCATGGTGACCTGCCTCTTCAAACCAGGCTCCACCTCCTGAAAGCAGGTCAGCAACACTGCTTCCATAATCCTATGACCTTCTAAGGGTCCCATGAGGATCTAGGGCGAACATCTAGGTATAAACCATAACACTTGGCCCCTGGCCCCCACAAAAGGATTCATGCACTTCACTCTATGTAAAGTATATTTAGTCCATCTCTACAAGTTCCCAGAGTCTTAATATTTTCAGTAGTGCTGAAAAGTTCAAGTCTAGAATTCCCTGAGACTCAAAGCAAACTCTTAGCTGCGAGCCTGTATGAAAATCAAAAACAAAGTTAAACACTGATGACATACAATGGCACAAGATAAACATTTCCATTCAAAAAGGGAGAAACAGGAGGACAGAAACAAATGGCACCACAGCAAGACAAAAATACATATACATAAAACAAGCAGGACAAATATTAAATCCCATAGTTATATATCCAGCTCTCTGGGCAAGCTATGGAAAGATGTGAACTCTAAAGTGCTTGGGCAGCCCCACCTCGACAACACTGCTAGTGGTTGTAGAACTCACAGCTTTCCTCTTGAACTGACTTTGCTCACTCTTTGTGGCTTTCTTCGGATGTTCTGCATGTCTGAATTCTTCAAGTTGCACAGTCCTCACTGTACTTTTACCTTGCTCTCACAGTGTCATACAGGGCACACTGCCTGTCCTTCCACGCTTTCTTCTGAACTCAGTGGAAGTTTTCCTAACTCCACAACTCCTGCATCTCACATGCCTAAAAGCCATCAACACACAGCGAAGATGCCAACATATAACACGGATTCCACCAGTAGCCTGGCCCTTTTGGATCATGGCTTCTGGGTTCTCTGAGTACCTGGATAGCTGAGTACTATGGATAAATTCAGGGAAACAAATTTCCAAGCAACCATTCTCAGCCACAGTGCCTTGAAGTTCTCTTCCCAAAGCTAAGTCTTTCACTTTTTCAATTTTCAGCTTGCAAAGAGTAGGACCTTTCTGGTTCCTTACATGCCCTGAAATCCTCCTTTCTATTGTCTTGCTTTAAAGAACTTGACTTGTTTTGACTGCTAATCTTTTCAGTAATCAAGTCCTATTCTGCTCTCTCTTTGTTGGTGCATTCTTCTTGGCAAAACTTCAAATCTGTAAAATTGGGATCTTGATCTTGATTTTCAGTATGAATTCAACTAAAAGACCCCAAAATATCACATCCATGCCACAGCTCCAGCATTGGGCTGCCTGGATATTTCCTCTAACAGACTGATTAATCTGTTCATCTTACTCTCAGTCTTCCATGAAGTCTTAGGAAATAAACAAATGTAGACAAATTTATTGCCAGAATAGAACACACATGGTTTGGAATACAACTGCCAACTGAGCTTATTCTCAACTTCAACCAGCTGAGTGTGTTTTTCCACCTGCTTTTCTAACAGCATTCTGCTCTTCTGAGCTCTGGCCAGAATCTCACATTCAGTCCTACTTACAACATTCAAAGACTGCTTCCCCTCCTGATATCATAGACCTTTCCACATTCCTCATATGAACAAAATTTCTCAACCACATGTTCAAGTAGTGTAATGGCAATGATCCACTCCTGGTAGCAAAATCTGTCTTAGTAATGTTCCTTGTTGCTGAGACAAAAATATCCAACACTCACAACATAAAAGAGGAGGAATATGCTTTGGTTCACACTTCAGTCCAGGGTCATGAAGGAGGAAAGTTGACCTTGGCACGGGGGCCAAAAACAGCTTTTCAAAGGGAGAAGCTGGGACAGAAGATATGGAATTCAGGGTCATACTCACAGTAGCCCATACTAGCACGGCTCCAGGAACCATGCTGCAACTCCTAAGAGCAAGTTAAACTGACCACCTCCATAATGCAAACTCATTAAAGGGTCTCACAGATAACCCTAAGAGGCTTTAGGGGAACCTTTAGATAACAACAATAACACTGAGCAAAGCTCTCCTACCATTCTGCCTTACTGGAAAACCAAATCTAAGTTCTGCTTTGCCCAACCATCTGTTTTCTGTTAAGATAATAGCTAAGTATTTTATTGAAGTAAACCATGAATGTTAACCTAGCTTAATTTAGTAATTTATGTTTAATGGCCACTACATCTAAGCACTTGTAGAGGATCCAGAGCTGAATGTAATAAACGCATAGCCACCTCTTTATGTACAGTGGGAACAAAACGTAAGCATCGTTCCTTGAGAAGGTGATTTAAATTCTCCTGCCATCATGCAACTTTCTGATTACCAACACATTTCCAAATATCCAGTTACATAAAACTTATCCTAATGAGTACTGTGGGCATTCTGTTTGTTTGTGGTGTGGTACTCATATCTTAGTTTCCATTTATTGACTTATCCTACTCTTTGCTTTTTATGAAGCTCTCCAAATGTCCCTTTTTTGATAATCCTTGCATTGCACCACTACTATATATTTTTTGTTGTTCTTTATTATCTGTGATTTTGTTATGATTTGAGTAAGAGAGTACTAAAATTCATAAAAGTTTATTGGTTTTACATTTTAGATGACCAACAAAAGTTGCTGTGACACCCACAAGTCACAACAGGATTTTTCCAGGAAAAAATCCAAATCTATTTGTAAATGGCAGGACAGAAATTTTAAATACAAAATATGAAAAAGATGTCAAAGTGACTTTTTCAGAACAAAACTACATGGCAAAGTTAGGAAAATAACAAAATTAATTGAGTATTAAGTGGAAACATTTGAATAATAGTGTAATAGATATAATTCTCTTTTAAAATTGAAGAAATCCACCCATGCTTGAATAATTTTTGTTTCACAATGTTTTTATTTTTCTTTGAATTAGAGAAATCCCATTTTACAGTCAAAGACCTTAAAAAAAACAAGATTTTTTTCATAGAAAAATTTTAAGTCAACAAATTTAAAAATTTCATCAGCATGGAAACAATACATAGGTAGAAATATTCAAAAGTAGGGTCCTTTCTATTCAGTGATTAACACATATTCCACAATCTTTTCCTAAGGAAATATCAAAGCAAAAAAATTCAGTGTAAAATTATGCTATAACCACTGTAAAATCATTTCCTACAGCTGCTGAGAATAGACAAGTGAAGTTCCCTTAATATAGCAAAATGTTACTAAATATTCAAAAACACCAATGAAGGAACAAATGAATGAAAGAGCCATGAATGGCGATTGGGTCTACTTTTGAGGAATGGGCAGGCTATGATGAACCAAAACTGACAGAGAAGTGTATTCTATATGCAATAATTTATTTGGGCAGAGGCCACAGGCTGGAATGACAGTGAGGTATGGAGTTGTGCAAAAAGACAGTGAGGTAAGGAACTGTGCAAAAGGTAACAGTAAAATGAGCTTGAATGGAGCAAAGGCACAGAAAGCACAACAGATATATATTTCCTACCTTTTTTCATTTTTACCTTTTGAAAAAAGAAAACAACTACAAATTTATGTTAGTATAGTAACAAGTTAGTTATCCTGGGGAAATAGTTCCTAAGTTTAATTATTGGATATCCAGATTAATGTGGAAAGAAAAAGAATATGCCTATGACCAACTTCATCCCAGTTATATTTTACTTTATCCCAAATTCTCTCTCATCATTCCTTTATCCTCCTTTGCTTCTCTCAGTCTAGTCAACCTGTGTCTCTCTGGGTTATTGCCTGACTTATCTTCAAGTTTCTCTTTGAACTCTAATCACTTCGTCACATAATATGCTGAAATATTTGGACTGTATTCTTCCCGGATCTGGCAATCCTGGATTAATTTCTGACCAAAACGCACAGCTTCAGGTTTTACTGTGCAACATATATTCAGAAAGCTAGCTTAGAGGTAGGTGGGTGTTGCTCCTTAATTGGGGCCCCTGAGCTGTTTTTTTTTTCTTATTTTCTGCTATTACAGTGGACTCCTATATTTCACCTATATATTGTTGGTGACAACTTAGAACAAAAGCATGATTTTTCCACAGCAATAATACTGAAACAAGGACAGATATTACGGAAAGTATAGGCAATGTTGCAAGGTTATGGACGCCATCATTATCGTTGGCTTCATCCCCTGATTACATAACAGTTTATTATGTATTCATCAGTACCTGTTTACATTTCCAAAATTTCCACCTTTTAATGTCACCAATTCTCCCTGTTTTCCTCTTGAGAAGGAAAACTCTGTAATGTTAATTTAAAAAGACAAAACCTGGAGTCAGAAAAGCTTGATTCTTTTCCTTCCCCTGTTTTAGGAACTCAGAGTCATTTAAACCATCATTATTCACAATTTCTCATCTACAAACCTATTAAAAATGTGCCTGTACTTTATAGGGAATTTCAGCATCAAATTAGAGAGATCTGAATGCACAAAAATGTCTTATAAATGTGATTTGTGTTTCTTTGTGATAATTACTAATTTGTACACTATCTTCATTAGACTTCTCAAGATATATTATAGATTTTATTCTTTTATTCTTTTGAGATACAACAACCAAATTTCATCTCCCAGAATTCAACCTAACAGAAGGCATTCAATTACTATTATTTGATAAATGAACAAATATTCCATGCTGTGATGTATCATTTAATTCAAGATTAATGTTTCTGTGTGCTTATTTTCTATTCCCTTCTTGATTCATCAGTATATTCAAGAGTTATATCAAAAGATGGCCTATGAAAATGTCTGTACTTTTTATGGAACTAAGAAATCACTAAATTTATTTTTCTATAAGCATAACTTTTATTATTTTTCCTAAGTGAAGTACCTTTCAATTGCCCACACCGAATATCATCTACCACTTTTCTGCCCGCTCACGCAAGCTGGCACATTCTCCCTGTAGTTTATCTCCATCTGCTTGGCATTTCACTACCTGGAAAAGCTTAGTGTCATCTGCAAACTTGGATAATTTACCATGTATTTGCTCCTCCAAATCATTTATGAAAATGTTAAATAAGATAGATTGTAAGGCTGATCCCTAAGAAACCAAATTGTTTTTATTTCTTTGTTCAGAGACATTTGCTCATTTATTTCTATATTGTGTTTTTCCTCTTGTTAAACTAATCTTTGTATAACCACTATATATTGATATACATATGTTTCTTTTGGGGAATGAAGCTACTTGATACTTAGGAATATAAAGTTATTCAAAAATGTGTTTCTTCCAAAAAAAATCTTAGGTACCTTAGGGGCAAGCAGATGATTAGCAATGAGAAATATGAACAGATAGGACTCTGGGTCCTTCAAAGTCAATTCATAAATGAAATGCTACTCTGTTTTAATCTTTTGCATTTTAAGACATCAGTTTGTTGGGGGAAATCTATAAAAAATATATCTTTAAAATCATTAGATCAGAAAAAAGCTTTTGGATCAGGCATCCAATATTTGTACTTTGCTCTTTATTTGTCCAAGAATACCCAATGCATGTACACAAATGAGATATCACCTAGAGAAACAGTTGGATTCTTAAAGTTGTAAGGCTGAGGCAAGGCCAGTGGGTTGTCTGTCCTGCAGCTGTTATGAGAACAAAGTGTTATAATGTAAGTAAAAGTGGATTGTAATGTTTATTAAGAAATAAGATTTTATAGATGAAGACCTTGGAAGGAGCAATGAAGCCAACACTACCAAAGGAAGCACAGCTCACCCTCTAAGCTACGAGGCGGACATGCAGTATCAGAGGTGGCTGAGAGTGAGCATAGTGAAGATGTTTGTCTATGAGATCAAACGGATGAGATCATAATTATGAGAGTAGGAAAGAGATGGAAGGAGATTGTGAAAACTGTAAAAGATTCACTGTCATTAATCCCCTTCAAAATATTCCTAAGGATCAAACACTCCCCATCTTTCTTGTTATCAACAGTTCTGGCAGTGTTTTTCTTAGCTTTATTTGCACTGTCATGTCTGCCTTGGTCTCCTGAATTGAGTTAAAACACTTTCCTTTTGTTGTCACTTTGCTCTGGGAAAGAGCTAGATGTCACATGATTGCCAGGTCTGGTAAATAAGGTGGATAAAGACACCCCCAGTGCTTTTCTACTGGATGGCACTCAGTGGTAGCATTCACCATATTTTCACTCTGCCTTCTAAGATGCTCATGAAAGAAAATTTCCAGAGTTGCTTCAAAAGTGTCAAAAACAATAAAACAAGTGTGAAGTGAGGGGGAGTATTTTTAGGAAGATTAACAGCAATGTAACTTTACTGTAATAATATTTTTTAAAAATTTGAACATTCACTGTATTTTTTTTAACACACCTCATAGTTCTGCTAAGACTGACAGTATGAGAGACTTGGTTTACAAAAGCACAAGGTTTCTAGAAGACCTAAGCAGAAAATTTGCATATAGTTAGACTGAAACAAGGCAGAGAGCTGTGAAAAAGCAAAAGGAGCCGTGTGAAATGTGGGATAAGAAAGACTCTCTGACTAAGCTTTTAAAAGCATGTTAAGAGTTGTGACCAAGGTGGTAAAAACTTGTGTTGATATGGTCAAAAGTTTTGACTGAGATATAGAACAAGGGCCCAAGGTTCTATCAGTCTACATCTTGGAGAATAGAGTCTTACCATAATGTTCAGAGGAGGAATCATGGACCTTATTATTCTAGAAACAAACGAAGTTCAACTCCTACAGAAAATACACATGGGCCATGTTATCTTCTGCTTTATAAAATACTTTCTGACATGGGTGATCCCTGCTTCCCAATTCAACTCAGCCAAAATTTATCGGCTACCATCCTCAAATCATCCAAAATTTATTGGCAGACTCTAAGTACCAGTGTACCTATAAATGAATCTGATTTTTATATTTTAGTTATTTTCTAAGATAGTACTAAAATGCCCCGTTTTAACTCTGAAGGACAAACTTGTGAGGAAAGAGTGAACTCATGTTCTCTTAGGTCTTTCACATCCTGGTTGGCTGCTATGGTAACCCTGTAAAACTATACACCCATGTACCTAGTGAGAGCAGGTTTTCTTCCTGCCCAAAACTGATAAGGAATCCACCTCAAAGAGGATAACTGTGTTTCCCAAGGCCACAATGCTATTGTTTTATTTTATTGTGAATATGTCATATTTACTATAAAAATAGAGGTAATAAAATAGAGATGTATAAATATTAATAGATAATCACTTTGGGCACTTCCACTCTTACAAATATGTATTTCCATCTTTAATTGTATTCCTTGCAATTTTGTCTACTACGGATATATTTTCAAATAAACTTGAATTAAAATTGATGAGCCAAAGAGTATACGTATTTTAAATTATCTCCTCAAGCCTCTAAAGCTACTTTTCATTTTATTATTCTTCCCTGTTCTCATCCCAAACTACCACCTTACAGCACAAAATAAATGCTGTTGCTCACAAGAAAGAGTTGACTCATTCTGAAAATATATACAAGCGATTTCACCTTATTACAGCAGAATATTATCTGAATCCTGTTTAAAGGGAATATTAAAGCAAAAAGCCAACCTTCCATTGTACTTAGAAATAAATTCTTTCCACAAAACTTGAAGTGGTGAAAGCCAATTCATCACAGCCAGTCAATAAACTTATTAAAAGTGAGACAGAAATGAGGATTGAAGCTGATAAGGCACTGTGTAGTATACTGGAGCAGACACTATTAGTAATCTACACTATATCTATTCCCTTTCCCGCTAAGAAATTTTTTTTATGTGAAAGACACCTATGTACCTGCATGGGCAAGGTCTCCCATCTCAACTTCCTTGTGTAGACATAATTTGAGCTGCCAAGAAGTAAACGAGCATCTGAGTGTCTGTGGCTTCTCCTGATGGAAAGGATCAAACCACTTTCAGTGCCATGAGCTGCCCCACTGTCTTTCCCTGCACTAGCATCTTCATCTGCTGTGACTATGGATATAGCACCTGAAGGAACTGCAATCCTTTCTGTGAACTTTAAGGCAAACAGCTAAAAGAAAGTCATCTCCGTCACAGGCCTCTTTATGTGTGATTAATGCCTATCACTCTTGCGCAGTTAAGTTTCTCTACTGCTTTAGTACTTGAAGATGAAGATATCTATAAAAATACATGTGCTATACTGACAATGAAAATATGGTAAAGTTATTTTTAAATTTGAAAACCAATGGACTTATTTGCAAAAGGTTTCAATGACGGCAATAAAATATAAAAGATTGCTTGCAGCTTTTGACAGGAAAACAATATTTAAAAAAAAGAAAGAGTAAACTTTGGAATCTAACAGACATAGATTAATAATCCACTTCTTCTATTTCCTAGACGTCAAAAGTTCAAAGGAAAGCTTAATTCCCTCTTCTATAATTTAAACACTATCAACAATTTCTTACATAGTCTTGTTTTAACAATTATGTGTGAGGAGCATATAGTAGGTGGCCAATATATGTTTCTTTTCTTCTTGAATTCAAAATCATAATTTTTGTGCTAAAGGTGTCCTGGGTCTACCTTCCAGAAAACAATAAAATTTCATATTTTTCATTTTGTTTTTATGGAAAAAAGAAAAATAAGCTACTGTATGACTTGTTAAGATCTAAACTAGATTTTTGAATATGAGGTGGAAGAGCATTAATCAAACTCATGGTTACAGATTCATAAAGTGAATACCGGTACTCATCATTAGCAACCATCTCCAAATTCTGGCCTAAGAGTTAAACCAGGTTCACACTACTGCATTTAACAGTGCAGGAAAATAAATAAATCACCAGGAAAGAGTTAGCTCTCTACTACCTAAAAGTCCATAGTAATTGATGTTAAATGAGTTTAAAGATAACATGGATTTGTTAAAAAAAAAAAAAGCAGAAGTAATGATCATTCATATAGCAAAATGACAAATTTTGCTATATTTAATTTGATAGTTTTTCTGGCTTATTTAAAACAAAGGTATGCATTTCCTGGCTACTTGGCAGTGAAAACCATGGTTTAGACTTCATTTGTATGTTTATCAGGATGGTAAGCTTTATCAAGTCTTAAATGCAAAGAGGTGATGCGAAACGAATCTACTAATACATCTTAAAGTTGTTCTAAGAAACATCAGTTCTACAGCATAGTGTGGAAAATTTTCTTGCAATCAAATGAGCTTGAGAAATTACTATATAGTATATGGGTTTGTGAAGACTCCAGTAATACATTAATACATCACGAGCTCTTAGCTCACAGCTAAGAAAGCTGTTGAACATTTAGCTTAGCTCAAAGCCCAGAACTGTTCCAAATATCTTTGACCATAAAAAGTTGTTCTCCCAGTAATACCTATTAACCTCCTACACGGAGTGTTGTTTAAAACACACTTCAGAAATTGCTGATCTCTAGTACAGTGTGGTAGGTGTATATATAATTACAGTGATACCTGTAAGAGCAGACTAATGTTAGCTTTCCGTTCAGTGTGTCCACGCAGGCAGATGGATAATTAGCTGAGATAGATGACTTAAATGCAACCAGATTAAAAGGGGAGAGAGTAACGTTTGGACTTTTGCGCTGCCTTAGATTTCTACACCATTGTTTTTAATATGTTGTGTCAGGGAAAATGTTAGCATACACATATCAGTATATGAAACATTTTCTTTGCAAGATGTTCTGTTGATAAAATAATAGAAAGTATGGCTTTGGTGTTTTACAGCCTGCTGTGGAAAAACAAGGTGAAAAACAATTTCTTCAACTAACATATTTCTCTTGAAATGCAACACTCTTCCAAATAGAGAAAGGGCAAAAAGAGGAAACCATTAGGATTATGTGGAGTACTATCAATTATTCTTTGAAATTGTCAATTATTCTTTGAAATTTATGTTTTAATCTAGTATTTTGCAGAGCCAAACATGGTTAAGAAACACAATGTATACGGAGACTACTCAAATGTGAAGTACTAAGTGAATTTCATCAAGAAAATCACTTACATTTTTTTCACACAGTCTCTATTTTACTATGTTAATATTATATATTAGTCATACAGTATGTGGATTGTCTATTAGAGGTCCAAAAAAGAGAGAAGAATTTCTCTGTTTTTACATGAAAAGATCATTATCCCACATGAGTTTGTAATCTAATTAGAAAAACAAGACATATGCCCATAAAACAGGTAACTACACAAGGGAGATCTGATTAAGTGCCATGATAAACGATGAATGATAAAGGCAGCGGTGCTATAAGAGGATTTAAAAAGACGAAAATCCAGTTTCATAGTTTTTATAGACACAAAACATCCTAAATTACAAAATCAGCCTGATTTAAATGGATTTAACTTGTCATTTTGAGTTTGCACATTCAAACCTATATAAGGTTGAGATTCTTCTCACTGCTTCTCTAGCGTGCTCACCAGGTAGCCAGAGAGAAAACAGGACAGGCAGTTCTGTCCCCACCATCTGCCAATAACTCCCACTACAAATCAAGTGCCAGGGTGTTTGGATATGTATTTGTTACAGAATTTCCATTTGCATTGAGGCTGAATGTTTTGAGGCTCTTAGATTCAAGAAACTGTGAAAATACCTCCTCTTATTATCTAAACTTTCAGTCTGAGGTTTAGCCATCCCTGAACAATCATGGCCCCGTGCTGAAAGTAAAGATGTATCTACATAAGCACAAATTATAACAATAGTGCTTTGCATTTCAGAAATGTCTTCCATTGAAATTGCTCATTCCCAGCACTGTTTACAAGCAATAACTTAGTCTCACAAGGAAAGATAATTTGCAAGAAATAGGTTAACTGTTTGGAGATAGCTCACCTCTTCATATGTGGTGCAAGCATTCCCACTTTTAACTCAGTGAGCTGGCACAGGAAAAAACCATTGCAACTCTTTTTAAAATTTGTTTTCAAATACCAACATATTATCATAATCAATTATAACTTGGCATTAGTGTAAGTACAGAGAAATAATCCCGATAACATTTTCCTATATGACACTGTGTTGCTGCTATCATTTACAAGTGTTTTCCCTGACCTGGGAGTCTAGATCCACTGAGCAGAAAGTCATTATAGAGAAAACAATAATGCTCAATTACATAAATGTGCATGCGAAGACAAGACACGAGGAGAGACTGAGCACTGCGCAGAGAGACTTTCTTCAGGAGAGCCTGCCCTCCAGCTTCCCCACGAAAGCAGGGATACCTCAGCATAAAGCAGACCAGAACAGGAGCAAGTCTGAGTCAGATAAATACCAATTAGGTGACAGCCAATCTCCACATCAGAGTCCTGCTTTAGGCCATGAGAATGTCCTGAAGTAGACAAAAAGGAGTAGGCCTTGAAGAGGAAGAGCAGAGAGAGAATCTGACAATCTGCACACTTACATAACTTTATTATTCACCTTCTTGTTAATTAAGTGACTAATAATTCACCATTAGCCATGGGCAAGATATAGTGCTATGTGTAAAGACAAAAGTCCTCAAAGAGGAAAGAAAAAAGTAACTAAGGATACAGTAGGAATAGTATGAAATTATTCATTCAACAAAGAGCAAGTTTGGGTTGTCTATAATAGACACAATCAGGAATATAGCTTTAGAAGTCAGGAAGGGAAACCTTAGAATTTAACCAGGGTGATATTCAGCAGTCACAGTAACTGAGGGAGTCTGGGTATTTATGGACACTAAGAAGAATGGATACACTGAACTTTTTAGGACATTCTCAACAGTGAATAACTGTCCCAGTCTTTCAATTTTTCAAAAACACAAGTCTTCATTCATATTCATAAGAGGCTGGTTTATGATACTTGGAGGCTACAATTTTTCTCTATGTATATTTTGTATATCAAACAACAAATTAGTTACATACTAAGTTCTCTAATCAAAGACTATTTTACATAGATTGATTCAGAAGCTTAGCGACATGTGGTCACTCTTATGAAAAATCTCACCATCGGTGACTATACCATAGAAGATGGGTCAGCAAAACATGGTGTACATTTCTGCATGCAGAGAGGTCAAACTAAGGGATACATGTCTTGAGAAGTCATGCCTGAAGTCACTTGCACATTGAAGTATATCTTACTATAATCATTTCCCAGTATGTCTTCTTTCTATTGTGGTCTGTCACTATATCGATTTTTGAAAAAAATTATATTTGTTGATAGGTCATATATTAATTTCAACTTAGAGTAATGAAACTGACTCCATATTAGTTGCTATAAATACTATCAAATATTAGTTGCTATACATAATACTGTTTGGTATTTGGTAAAATGATATTGCATATTATAAAAAAGGGGTTGAATAACTGTGGGTATTAATATCTGCAGTGAAGAAGAGAGTGAATCTTTTCTTTACAGTGCTATGCTTGGTTAGAAAAGGATGATTATGAATTGTAAGTATATAATGGCAACAGAGCATAACTGGGATGGTACAGGTGGAGGGAAATCATATCTAAATAAGGTCAAATATGCATACAATACCTATGACTTATCAAATGAAGATGAAAGACATGCCCTGGAAGGGAAAGAATGAGCATACACCAACTAATATCACAAGGGGCTACAAGAGAAGAGCTAGATTGATCAGGAAAACACAGCTTTTCTATATACTGTTCTTTTGTGCATAATTCCTTCACCATCCCAAGAGCATTTGCCTTTAAAAGAGAATCAGTTCTTTTCTCAGGGGCTATATAAGGGGCCCAAAATTTCTCCTGAAGAAGAAATATAGTGTCAGTAGAGTATACGTACCTTGCTTAAACGCCTCGAGATAAAGTATTCCAGTGTTTGATTCCCATTCTCATAATGCAGTGCAGCAGAGAAAAACTTACAGAGGAGAATGTCTCATGAACTACAAATACACAGGAGCCATGTCCAAACACCAGAGGCTTCTTTACAAGAGGTGTTTACATGAACAGAAACTATTTCCTGAGGCCAGTTATCGCTCCTTTTTACAATCTCTCACCACACGTGGGGAAGTCATGGGGAAAGCATGGTCTAAGAATCCCCTTTCCACCTGTGACTGAATTCAGAAAACTGGGAGGAGAATAAGCTCTCAGGATCTCATCCGATAGCTTTGCTTCTCATTTTCTACTTTTGTCATATGCTTAGTGGAGACAGAAGGAAATGTACCTTTGTCTGATCCTGAGTTGGAAAGAAGCTTTAGAGAAAGATTTGACTATAACATATTTGACATGGAGCAGCTGGCCAGGGAGGCATCTATAGTATTTCCTATTTCTCTTTGCTTCTATTTCCTATATGCTCCTTTCTTTTCTCAGTGAAAAGCTGCCCTTTCCTAATAAACCAATAAAATAAGAATTAGAAACTTGACCTACTTCTTTGGAAAGGCTGCAGTACTCTTCTTCAAAACTAATTCTATGAGAGGTGGAATTACTAGCACACCTTCTAATTTGGATAGAAATTTCACAGTGAGATTTGAAACATGCCTGTTTTGAGTTGTGTATGCTATGGGACTTGGAAATTTTTAACTTGATCATAATTCCAGGTAATGAGTATGCTTTTGAAAAATTATTCAAGTATAAAACATAATTGAAATACTTCTAATTAAGTAGACACTCCATAAGACATATTATCTTTATTTCATAAATTGTATCGCCTTGCGGTTAATATTTGTAAATGGTCAGCATCCACTCCGAAGTCCTAATCCATTATGCTAATTAGAAATTTCATCTATAACACAGGTCCAACCGTGTCAACAGAGCAGCACACAGATGCCTACAGATTGGAAGAAAAGATAAGTTACAATGAAATTTAAGAGTTTCTAAGAACTTCATAAAATTGAATATAAAGACAGGTGTGTAAATACTAAATGTCAGGCTAGAGTCACCTGCTGTTGCCTGGAAAGTCCCTAACAAACTCCTGTCATTGCCCTTCTTTCTTCTTTTATCCTGTATTTAACATAACCTTGATATTATTTGGAATATAGGTTACAGAATCTTGATACTATTTGTGAGTCTTAGGTGATAGAGTAGCCAAACCTCACGCCAAGAACCAGAACACACACTAGGAGGTCCACATGAGGGGTTTTAATCAAAGGAAGCAGAAATGGCGCTTTACCCAGCAAATCAGGGCGAAGGGTCGGTGAGGCAGTAGAAGCACCTTTTATGGGTTGTAAGAGTGTATGGTGGACAGAGGAGGGTTAGGCTGATGTGTCTTCTTTTGATTGGTTGGCGGGTCTCATTGCTGGGCTGTGGGCCTGCTGTCAGCTGGGGATTTTCATTTTGCCTCTATTATTTGGCCCTTTGCAGTTAGGTACTTTTGATTATTGTTTGTCCTTGTTGGGGCAGAACCAACTTGTACTTTCTAAGTTTGGGGCCTCGTCCTCTTTCAGGGAGAGGAGGAGAGGCCTTATCACTAGGTTGTGATGTGGCTGGACTGGAAGGCTCAGTTATGAACTCAACATTTGCACTCCAGATATTGTACCTGCTGAAACACAAATTAAAGTTTAGCCTGTGGAATTAAGTTGTAGATTATGCGCTCTATCCGGCTGATGATGATAAAAATTAAGAGCTGAGGAGAATTCACACTTCCTATTGGTGGGACCTCTACCCCCATCCTGCCCTTCTAAAACCTCCGATAAAAGAGTGTTCTTTGGGAGGGATAAAGAAGAAATTAGGCCCTATATCTGCTTTGCCTCTTACTGTATACTTTCCTACATATGAATCTAGGTAAAAATCTTGCTAACATCATAAATACAAGTCAAAATGTTTTATACCTAGTGTTCAATTAACCTAGGAGAGTCTTGATTCTCATATTGTGAACATGTCTATTTCTGGAAGAGAGAGAGAGAGAGAGAGAGAGAGGGAGAAAACTAATGTTCACATTTTTGGGAGGTGGCACCATCACCCCAGGGGAAGTTAAATGAAAAGCCCATTCAGATGACCATTCCAATGCAGTTTGCACATTAGAAATCCTCTTGATAATGCTAGTTCAGTAGAGTCAGTATCCACATTTTCAATTTATATTTAGCTAATCAAATTATCTTAACTATGCATTCACACAAACACTGGTCAGTTCCAAGATCTGAGGTAGATCTCCCACATCGAAGCCCCAGCCAGTCACCCAGTATCATTCTGTAAGCGGCTCTGTTAATTCACGTTTTCCCACTTTATTCCTCATTTGATGATCCCAGGAACTTTCTGCAGTAGCTCCAGGCAGTTATGTCTGAGTTGCCTACAATGCAAGCATATCCTTAAGGCTAAATAAAATTGAAAAGCAGCTGCTCAAAATTCTCCAGAATGTCATGAAAACATCTATACAGTTCATTTTTGAAAATGAATGCTAATATCTACTGTTTATCTGTACAGCAATCCACCAAAATATCAGCTCCTCAGTCATATTATCTTCTGTATTTTAACATGAAGCAAATAATTTTGTTTTAGACTGACATATTTTTACAATTCCCAGATTAATTTGATACTTAAAAGAGATGTTAATAAACCTTAAAGACTCCTCAAACAAGGATTATCCATGTACATTCTAGACAATGATGGGACAGTTTTTAAATAAAAACTATTAAGTGCCTCAAATTTGCAGAAAGCATTACTGAGATCAGAGTAAAAAGACTTGTAAAATAGCTGGATGTGCTGGGATGCTTCAGATGGAAAATATAATACTTATGCGTGTCCTAAAGTGTCTTTTGTTCAAGATTTAATGTTTTCAGAAAGGAAACAGAGAGAGTCACAACAGTAAATTCCTATGTTACTTTCTGAAACTGACATGGATATTATGTAGCTAATATATTTTATTAAGTATTTTTTTTTAAAAAAAAGTTAAGTCCTTTGCATACTACAAGGAATTCATTGGTTTTGAAGGCGGAAATAAGTGAGAAAAATATGTAAAAGCTTTCTTTATGTTAAAACCAGATTCATCAATCACTAATAAGTGCTACAATTTCTACAAGATGTCCATTTCTAAGGGAAAACATATCTTACTGCTGTGGAATTGATCTAGTTCTATCTAGGGACCAATTTTATTCAATATTTTCAGTGATCACCCTGGGAAATCAAAAGAGAACCTTGAAGAAGTTACTAAATACGTTCTGGTGTCCTGAAATACTATCTCTGTTCAACAGATGGCAAAGGCATTCCGAGGGCCTGGTTGCAGTCATCAAGGACTTGCTCTATGCCAATCATTCTGCTCCAGGAGCAATCGCACTGTTAAGACATACAGAAGACTGTGGATCTTAGCACAACCTGGGCAATCATTTGCACTGACAGCCAGCCTAAAGGCACCAGGGCCTGTAGGAATTCTAGCAAAGAGAGGCTTTGTGAGGAGCACTATATTGAAAACAATCATAAACACAGATTCAATTTGACAGTTAGCATTACATGAGAGAGCCAAACAAAATATACGCACATTGTTAGAATACAACTGGGCCCAATGGGCCATTAATTTACAAATATATGGTTTGGTAACAATTTAAAATTTACTTCCTAAACATGTTACTCCAGTTAACTCTTTAGTAACTTGGTCACATTCTAATTCTAAAATATATTTATTATATTTCTTAGAACACTGAGATCAATAGTAACATTCCCAGCAGAGCCATTACAAAAATAGCAAAGCTCATTTCTGATCTTCAGCTCAGGACCTGAATTAAAAACAAAGGGAAACTTGGAAGTTTTTGCTCATTGGTTTGTGTACTGGTGTGAATAGGGTTTGGGCTAGTAAATATTAGCAAGGAGAACATGAAAAATCTGAAAAGTAAAGAGGAAACTGAATGACATAGCTCTTTAAAAGGTAGCATAGATTCTTTCAGAAATGGTGATTTCTGATGGACTTTCTGATTGTATACAAAAGTAGGGTGTATGAAATGAAAAATGTAGCAAGACAAACGAACGTACATTTGTCTACTCCTCTTTTTCAGCTACTTTACACCCCTGCAGAGCAACACCAGAGGAAAATGTTGCAGGGAAGTGAGCAGTTTCTTCTTACGAAGCAGGATTTTCCAACTAAGGTAATTTGGTTAAAAGCCCATAACTGGAGAACAATTTATAAAAGAAGACAGACTTTGAAATCAATTCTTATAGGTGTACCACCACTACCACACCATCACCACTGGTTCTTATTAACAATGTCTGGCCGATCAAACCGAATGGTAAATGTTGATGCCTGGAACTCCTTTCCAAGGATTCTAGCCAGCCTCCAACTTCTTGCAGCAGCCACCAGGTCATCACCAATAAACACTTACGATCTTTAAAAATATGTTAGAAAATCATCAGTCAAATCCAGTGCAATTGAGGTGAGGTGGTGACAGGTCCATACACCCTCTGAAGCAGATGGCTTGGGTTTATGGTGATGTATCCACATAAGTGGTACAATGTTCTTTCTGCACTCACTGAAAGCCAGGCTTAGAGCACAGTAAGGCTAAGATGCTCTCTTAGGTGCATGGTGGTGAGAAGTAGAGAAATATTTGATATATTTAGATATATTGAGAAGTAGAGAAATACTGGATTTATGTGCATGTTAAAATGACAATGACATGAAAAATGTAAAGAATTTTCTTTAGTTTATGCAATGAATAAATTGATGGCAGGCTAATCACTGGTTGTGAAACTCACACTTGAGCCACTTACATTATCCTGTGACCATTAAATGTGTAGTTGAATCCTTGCAATTTAATATTTAATTTTTCATTATAGTAAAATTTAACTTTTTAAGGTTGCAATCATACATCCTATGTTGTATACGGTCTATTGATTCTTTATTATATTTTTATTATGTTGTTTGTCTATACACACACAACTATGCATAAATGCATCACTTGACTGGGTCAGGAACCACCAAAAGGATTAGTAAAGCACGCTTGTGGATGGTTCTGAGGAGCTCGTGGAGGTGTGACCTGGAGTGTTGTATATAATTCCTTTGCCACTTCTACTTTGACATTGTTACCATGCTTTGGTTCCCATCCACCATGAATTGAGCAGTTTTCCTCTACTCTGCATTTCTGCATGCTCTTTCTTTCCTGAAACCAGTCAACCAAGAACTGAACACTCTGACACTGTAGGCCAATCAAAGCTTTTCTTCTTTGAGTTGTGGATTTTAGGTATTACGTATCAGCAATGCTAACTAATACACATACATACATGTTTGGTATTCAAATATTTTAATTTTATTCTTAGATATTTAATATTTTATGATCTAAGTGACTGAATTTTTATTTTGATATTTTTTAAATGTTTAATGCTTCAGAAATCCTTCTATGTCATGAAAGCCAATACATTTTCCATGTTTAATTTGTAATGTTTATATTTTTATTCATTTAAAATTTATTTGTCTGAATATAGGGAACTAGCTAAAACTTTATTCAGTAGGCCACTGCACAATCCCTGAATGACTTACTCTACTTCCATATTTATTTGTAATGCTACCTGTCTCCACTAACTCATTTCTAATGACCACTGAATCTGTTTCTAGATTAGCTGTATTTATTTCTCATTGTCCTGTCTATGTTCTATATTCTGGCACCAAAGTGCTACGTACTCCTACCAGCACTATGGCCGCCACCATCACCGTCATTATTATTAAGGTTATTATTTTGTAAAGGGATTCAGATTTATGAATGGTAAAGAACATAGACCCTGGAATCAAAAATGACCAGGTTTAAATATATGCTGCAACATTAAGATTTTAGTAGTATACCATCTTATATACATCATTGAATGCTTATTTCCTCAACTGCAAATAAGGATTAGTGCAATTATCTATCTCATGAAGTTTTTGTGGGAGTGTCACTTGACAATTAAAGCTTAGATTATGTGTGATATGTTGGGTACTCTAGTGAGTCTTCTTTTATTAGTCACAATCATCTATTTAAAGTTTAAAATTATTGTGGAAAGTTCTAATAATTTTTAAAGTTTGGTTTCAAAATAGATTTGTCATTTAGCTTGTAAAATATAGATATATTTATAAAGTCAGAGAACAATGACTTGTCTACTTGATAACAGAGAGGTCTTCTATAGGATATGTTTTTCATTAAATAATTACCTTTAAAATCTGTCTTCATAAAATATTTTATTTTTCTTGTACTTTATGCTTTCTTAGGGACAAGTACTTATTTCTTAAATTATTGTAGTAAAATACCTGTACTATAAAATTTAGATGGGAAAGAATTTTAGCCAGCAACCCTTCAAAGGACTTATATCAAGTACATATAAAGAATTGAAAAACATCAAGCTCCCCAAATTCAAAGACCTTCTTCAAAAATGGGCATCTGAGATGAATACACAGATCTCAAATGAAGATATACAAATGACAAATAAATATATGAAGAATGTTCTCCATCACTGGTCATTCGAGAAATGCAAATTAAAACAACATTGAGATTTCATCTCACTCCGGAAAGAATAGCTACCATCAAGAAATCAACTGATAACAAATGTTGGCATTGCTGTGGGGAAAAAGGAACACAGCTCCACTGTTGGTGGGAGTGTAGACTGGTGCAACCACTATGGAAATCAGTATGGACAATTCTCAGAAGACTAGGAGTGGAAGCTCCATTCAACCCAGCTATTCCCCTCCTGGGTATTTTCCCAGAAAAACTGAAAAGTTCATATCACAGTGACATATGTGCACCCATGATCATAGCAGCACAATTTGTAATAGCTAAATCTTGGAAACAACCAAGATGCCCATCAACTTCAGAGTGGATGAAAAAGATGTGGTATTTTTATACAATGGAATATTACTCAGCTATGCAAAAGGATGATCTTGAGACCTTCATAAGGAAATAGAGACAACTTGAGACTATCCTCATTAGTGAAATAAACAAGAATCATATTTATGAATATCACATTGTGCCTCTAGTGTAAAAAGTAATAAGAAATGTAGGCGTAATAAAACCCAAAATGCATAATTTCTACTGTAAAAAAGAGAGGAAAAGGAAGTGCTCTAAAGGATATAATTGCATATATGTTTCAGTGTGTAAGATGGATGACCATATTACTGTTTTTGTTAGATCATGGAGCAGAACTGTTAACAGTCTCATTGTTTGAATGTGTACTTTGTATGTTTTAATTTTGTAACTTGAACAACTATTTCCAAGAAGGCAGTTTGTAATTTATCAAGTAATGATTTCTTAGTGGTTTTTTTTGTTCTTTTCTTTATTCCTTGGAATTCTGTATTATTGCTACCCTTTTTTCTGTTTTTTTCTCTTTAAATAAAATTTTTAAAAAGATAAATAAATAAATAAATAAATAAAATTTAGTATCTCAAAAATGTCCAAAATACAGTTCCATAAATATATCATATATATTCATCCCTGCTTCATGAGGGATTGAAGGGAGATGAGGGGAATGGGAAACAAATTAAGCATCAAGATATAGGACCAGGGATATTACTTATGGCACAGGGCCTGCCTGGCAAGTACAATGTCCTGAGTTCAATTTTTTCTGCCAAAAAAAAAAAGAGAAAAGAATCAAGATATATTATGTACAGGTACAATTTCTCTATGATGAGTGTTATTATTATATATCTAAAATATAGCAACAAAAGTTTTTTAAAAAGAGAAATATATATATAATGCATAACAATCATCACAATCCATTTTCATAATTTTTAGTACATATTCAAAGCTTTACTAATAAAATATCAAAAAATTACTTTTAATTTTTACTTTTAATTTTAATTACTTTTAATTTTTGATTTATTGTTATTGTTGAATCTCTTAAGTTTTACAAGTAGATATTTACCTTTTATATATAGTATAGCATATGAAATCATATACAAGTGAAATCATATATTTACATCCATATATATGATTCATATATATTTGAAATCATACATACATATATATATATA
>PVJX010027619.1:0-24690 GCA_004027295.1 Dolichotis patagonum | reverse complement strand
CATTGATTTGCATGTGAGTTTGCCCAACCTATTTGTCTTTGAAGTGATCAGAGGTAAATATTTTTACAGTTAAAGAGGAAAATTTAACAATAAAAATCTTAAGAAAAAAAAATCTTAAAATACTGCCAGTGAACTTACTTTAGTGAAGGAACTGGTGATGGTATAGAGGCCTCAAGAATACTAACTTTCCATAGTGTAACGCTAATGGGAGAGTTTACAAGTGTAAAGGAAAGTGTTGCACAGATATTTTCCCCTGCACTTTTTTTAAACAAAGGACATAAATTGGTACCATTTAATTGTAGTCTTACTTTAGATGAAATTGGCATCTATTCCTTGAAAATATCTCAGAGATTATCCATCTCTGAGAGGAACATAAACCTCATGGTAAGTTGCTTACACAAGCTTATAGGTTACAACTACAAGAGTGTAATGGAGTTAGCATTTTAAATGATCACCATTTGCCAAAGTCTAGTTCCAGGGTTTTATAGAGTTCAATTGCCTGCTTCAATCCTGTTCTCTCTCTCTCTCTCTCTCTCTCTCTCTCTCTCTCTGTCTCTCTCTCTCTCTCTCTCTGTTTTTTACCATGAGACTGCTACTTTTTGTATGCAGATGCAAGATTTTTCAGTAAAGTACATTTGCCACTGAAGCAGAAATGCATATATATGAAAATTCCAGCAAAAATATGGTTATTAATGTATCTGTTAAGTAGAAAGAATTATAACTGTGATTATATTATCCCTTGAAGTTTTATCTTAAGTGTCTTTTTGTTATAGCTAAGTTGAATTTCTCTCAGAATCTTAAAGAAGTATCTACCTTGACAGTCCCAACTGCTTTGTGAAATGAATGATTTCTATCTTAATGTCTTACTTTTGTCTTTCTAGTACAAACAATTTTTCTCTGAGAATCTGTGTATCCCATCAGTATAGACCCTGGGAGCTGCTGACCTATGTGCTTAGTAGGCAATCCACAAATTCAGGGGGTGAAATGAGTGAGTCAGTATAGAATAAATGTTTGTATCACTCCTAAACCTCGCATCTCTCAAAGGAATGAATGAATGATTGCTACCCAAAAAACTCTTAAAATCAAAAGAAAAAAAACACATTGCTGCCAGGTTGATTTGTCACAATACTTTTCAGGCTAAATATTTTCAACTTTGATAATTACCTAATTTTAAAATCCATGTGCTAAACATCAAGAATTTGCAAATAATACAATGGAAGGAACATACACAGTGAAGGTCTCTCAGGGAAAATATTTTATATGTCTTATGGATATAGATTATTTCCTCCTATTGTAAGTACATTTTAATTTTAGTGCTTCAATGAGTTGGGAAAGAGGAAAATCAAGGCTTATCCTGGGCCATTTGACCATTACATGCTAGACCTAGTGATGTGCTGTGGTCTAATCTGATTTTATTCTGAAGGCAGCCTGTGGGAAGGTGGATCCAGATTTTACAGATGGAGGTGAGGAGGCAAAAATTGATTAGGG
This sequence comes from Dolichotis patagonum, assembly GCA_004027295.1. Taxonomy (NCBI): domain Eukaryota; kingdom Metazoa; phylum Chordata; class Mammalia; order Rodentia; family Caviidae; genus Dolichotis; species Dolichotis patagonum. The sequence continues at coordinate 23,202 of PVJX010027619.1, read as the reverse complement.
AAATGACCACTTGCACAACAAACTTAGGTAAAGCTTTTTTTTTTTTTTCACTCTTTCGGACTCCTATTAGAGCAGCTATTTTCACATTTGAACAAACTTTAGAATCATCAGTTGGAGGACTTACTGCATAGAGCTTGCTGCACCTTCCTAAACCTTCAGATTTAGTAGATGTGTGGTGAGACTGAGAGTTTGCATTTCCAGTAAGACTCCTGTTGATGTCAATTGAGTCCTGGAGTCACACTCAGAACCAGTACACTATCCCATGTTACAGACTCTCCAAAGCCATTTCAGTTACATACCCTGTTAATAACAAGTGTGGATTCAGTGCACCAATGAAGCCCAGCTAAACCACGGACTCCTGTGTTGTATCCTCCTCATGTGGCTTCAGTACCTGCAGGGAGTCAGGTCTATTTCTGAGGGGTTAGGAAAGCTACAGGGCAAACTTGCTCGTTCAAGAATGTCAGCTTTACTTGATGGTAAGTAGTTTGACATGCTATTTTTATATTAAAATAAACACATAGTTGTGTTATGGAGGAGAATATCAATTCACAGAGATTTATTAGATAAAATTCTGGATTTCAAAGAAAGTTTGACTTAATAGTGAACTGCTTTAGGCTGCACTTCGAGTCTCAGAAGGAAGCTCTTTGCTCTCCTTTGACAGCAGGTTTAGCTGGGAGGGAGAGAATGTTATTTTGCATAGATATTTAATATTTTCTTGAGCTAAGAGAGTCTGTCTTTTGGCACGAGTTCTGGTTTCCCCCTTGAACTCAGAGTGTCCCTCAGGGGTAACCATTAGAAAGAGGTGCACCATCCTGCTTCTCAGGCTAGAGTGAAACTCTAGTATTAGAGATCACATTTCTGGGCTGGGGATTTAGCCCAGTGGCAGAGCTCCTGTCTGGCAAGCATGAGGTCCTGAGTTCTATTCCTAGTACCTTCCCCCCTAAAAAAAAAGAGATCACATTTCTGTTTAATGCTAGTGCCACAGAGTTAAAATCTTTTGTAAAAACTAATGAAATTAAATATATTTTAAATCTGTTGTTTTCATGGAAGAAAAAAGAACCTAAAGTCAGTTTGGGAGCATTTCTTCCTTCACTCCAGGACCTAGAAACTATTGAGAATTATTGCATCATTATTAGATATGTACTTGCATGAACTCTCTGGCTCTGTCTCTGTCTCTATCTCTGTCTCTCTCTTTCTATCTATCTCTCTCACAGTCCAAGTTTCCGATGCATGCTAGTTTCTAAATCAGTTGCACACTGTCCTGAATCACTTTGTTATTTGAAGTGACTGGTCCTATATATCAGACATGATCACAAGGTCCTTCCTTCAGTCTCCAATCCACACCTCCCCTTTCTCATGAATTATCTAACCTAGAGAAGGGGATGGCAGGCTGCATACCAAACCTGCCTACTACTCGTTTTTATGAGGCTCCCCATCTAAGAATGCTTTTAGTTTTAAATGTTTGAAAAATGATTTAAAGAAGAATTTTTTGCAACACTTGAAAGTTATAAGAAATACACATCGTTATAAGACATTCCTTTTCCATAGTAATATTTTATTGAATTACAACCACACTTATTTGGTTGTGCTCCTTTTCTTTTTCTATGCAGTTTAGACTAGACTTGAATTCCATCTGTGGCCCAAGCTGACCATGAATTTGCAGGGGTCCTCCTGTCTCAGCCTCCCATGCCCTGGAATTACAGGTGTGCAACACTGTGCCAGACCTTCAGTTTCTTTTTATCTAAATATCTCTAGGCTGCTTCCATAGTACCAAGTTGGAGGTGAATAATTGTGACACACACCTCATAATCAGCAAAGCAAAAAATTACTTAGTTTCTAACCTTTTCCAGAAAGGGTTTCTGTATCCCTGCTCGAGGCTTTACAGTATGAGGTGCACTTCTGGCTGCAGGAATCCTGAACCTTTGCAGGTACAGAATCAAGTCAGTTCTATCTGCAGCATAGATTCTCCCCTCTGTCTGTCCTCTGTATGAATCACTCTTTCTTCTCTGTAACAAAATACCCAATACTCACAAATCAGAGGAGGATAGGTTTATTTGGCTCATAATTTGTAATGAGTTCAGTCCAAAGTTGGGGGGCTCCAAGGCAAAAATAGCATGGAGGCAGGGCATTATAATAAATATTCACCCTCAGAATCAAATGCAGAAGAGGGCAGGGAATCTGTCCACCCGCTGGGGACCCAAAGAATCCAGCTGAGGGTCTGGATCCCACTGAAGTGTCCTGCATGAGTCCAGCAAAAGACCTAGAGTCTATAATAATGCCCTTCACAAGTCCTACTGGAGGACTAGAGCCCATGACAATGTCTCATGCAAGTCTGTATCAAGGATCTGCGCTGGGAAGGCCCAAAGGTTAGTGGTTTAAGCTAGAAAGTCTGTGTCAGAGGGGTGAAGGTCCTGTGCAAGCAGGCTGAGGGATCTGCACCTGGAATCAAGAAATAACGCTAAAGGTAAGGGCCAGAGCACCCCAAAAAGAAGCACAGCCATCCTCAGCCACAGTGAAGACCTGAGCTCCTTCTATGAGAGAGCAGCTGAACTCATATCAGGAGCCAGGGTAATAAGCCTCTCTAAGAGAATCAGCAGCGCGCCATCTCACCACCTTCCCCTCCCGTTCTCCTGTGATGGTGTAGGCTACAGTCCTCAGGTGGGCCTTCCACACCCACAACCATGCTGGTGGAGTTCAGTTTTGGTGTTACAAGTTGACATTACTTAATCTATCAGACGTACTTTTAAAATAGGACACCTAGTCCAAACTCAAGCTTTTTAAATGTACAAGACAAATTTTTATTTTTTATATCAATTAATTAAATGTCAGTAATTTTTCATGTCCTAGTTGTAACAGCTTTTGCAAGGAGAGACTTTGAGAAAACTAGTTGTGTATTCAGGGTTTGCCTTTTATCCACTGAAACGAAAAATTAAGCAAATGAAGAGCCATGTGAATTGCCTTACATGATTATACTTACACCAGTATCACCTTTTGACTTTTTCTTCCTCCAGTGAAGTATCACATGCTCATGAACACTTATCTCCATCCTGTGTTGTCCCCGTGCACCAGGGCTTGCATGAAGCTAGTTTATTATTGGAGGTGTCCCAGGGAGCAGGAGTCACTGGGAAGAGGAAATCAGGAATGTAGGGAAAAGTCAGGCAAGAGTCCATCCTGTTTCAGTTTGTTTTTGTCTTTTTTTTTTTTAAGAAAAACAGCTTTATTGAGATATAATTTACATACAATCCAATTCTCTCATTTAGTGTAAATAATTAAACAGTTTTTATATATTCAGAGTTGTGCAACCATCACTGTAATCACGTTTTGGAATTTTTTCATAATTTGCCGAATAACTATGCTTCTTCAATCACATCTTATGCTCCAACCGCAGCCGCCTTCTGGACAATAGTAACCACAAATTCACTTTTGGTCTCTGTAGATCTGCATATTCTAGATATTTCGTGTGAATGGAATCATACTAGACTATTTTCTTCCACTGAGTACAATGTGCTTAATTTTTTATGGCAAACCATGAATCAGAGTTTCATATATTTTTCTTGCCATATAATGTGATGGTGTATGAATAAGCTATATTTATTCATCCACAGCAGATATTTTGCTGTGCTTGGGCTTTTATACACTATGCTGCTTGAACCACTCAGATGCAGGTTATGTATGGACATAACATTGTTGGTTTTATTGGGTTTATACCCCAGAATGGAGTTGCTGGATCATATAAGTTGGTATTTATCCTTTCCAATAATGGCCCATTTTCTAAAGTACTTTGCAATTTTACATTGAAACTAGCGAAGTTTGAAGGTTCCAATTTCTCTACATCTTCAGCAATACTTGTTAGTTTCTTTCCTTTTTTTTTAAATTTTAGTCCTCCAGGTTGGTATCACATTGTTTTGTCTTCTCCTTGTGGTCAATTATATTGATCATATTTCTGCATGCTTATTTACTGTTTGTTCATCTTGAGAAATATCTATTCAGATCTTCTGGTTATTTTTAATTTGGTTGTCTTTTTATTGTTAGAGTGCTTTATATATTCTAGATACAAGTCCCTTATTAGATAAATAACTTGCAAATATTTGTAATTTTTTTTGCAAAGAAACCAACTGGAAATTTGATAGATATTGTGTTTATTCAATAGTTCACTTCAGGTAGTATTGCCATTTTAATATTTAGCTGAGCATAGTGGTACATGCCCATACTTTCAGCTCCTCGGAAGGTTAAAGCAGGAGACCTGAATTTTGGAGGCTATTTTGGGGAACTCACTAATATCATGTCCCAAACATAAAATGTTTAAGAAGGAGTAGGAATATAGCTCAGTTGTAGAGCACTTGACTAACATGTGTTAGGCTCTAGGTTCTATACCTAAGACAGAAAAAAAAAATCAAACACAAAACACGTTTAAGTCTTCTGCTTCATTAATATTTAAATTTAAAATTTAAATTTATTTAACTTTTCTTTAATTTCTTTGAATGATGGCCAGAGTTTTGACTTCTTTTGTTAAAATAGTTTACTCCTAAGTATTTTATTCTGTTTTGTGGTACTGAATATATAATTATTTCCTTAATTTTATTATCGAATTGTTCTTTGCTATAGAAATTTAATTGCATTTTGTATAATAATATTGTACTTTGTGTTCCTGTTGAACTTACTCATTGATTTGTGTTATTTCATTTTATTACACAATTGCCCTGCCAAGCAGCTTTGAAACAATATGGAATAGAAGTGAACAAAGTAGATAGCATCATTGTCTTGGGCTTTCTCTTAGCAGAAAAATCTACTGTTTTCCATCATTAAGTTCAAGATTAGCTGTAGCTATTTTACAGATGTACTTTATCATGTTGAAAAAATTACTTTCTAATCTTAGCTGGTTAAATATTTGAATCACGAAAGAAAGGGTCTTGGAATTTTCAAATGCTTTTTTACAACTGTTGAGTTGTTCGTGTAATTTGTGACTTTTTTTATGCTGATGGTGTGTGAATTATAGTAGTGGATTTATAGATATGAAAGCAATCTCACATTTCTGGGATAAATCCTACTTGTCATGACTTAAAATATTTTTAATATGCTGCTAGATTTGGTTTGATAGTGGTTTTGTTTTTGAGGATGTTGCCATCTATACACATGAGAGATAGTCTGAAGTTTTCTGTTCTTATGATGTCTTTAACTGGCTTTGGCATCAGGGTAGCAACTTCCCTTGTAGATTGCCTTTGAGAATATTCACTCTTCTATTCATTGGAAGAGTTTGTGAAGGACTGGTATTCTTGCTTTTTTAAAAGCCTTGTAGAATTTGCAGCAATCTAGAATAAAGCAATCTTGGAGTTTGTATTCTCTAATTAATCAACAAAATAGGCTACCATGGGTGGATTTCTTTCTTTCTTTTTTTTTTTTTTTTTTTTTGTGGTGGTGGGGATCAAACGCAGGGCCTTGTTAATGCTACATCCCCACCCCCTATCATATTCTTTTGAAAGACCAAGTGATCGTTCTTCAGAATTGTGTAGCAATGGGAAGAAGACAGGCATATTTATGCACCCAGCAGCTTTCCCTCTTGTTCAGTAGCTTCTAATTAAGTGTTTCCCTCTTTGCATTTTCTTTGGTTGATTGTGTGTGTGAATGTCATGTGAGTTCTCAAAGATGCAGAGTCAGAGACGTATCAGGGCAACTGAGGTTAAGTGCTGTTGTGTATAACTGCCTGTCAACCATTGTATAGAGACTACCCCACCTCCGTATGTGTGTAGTATCATTTCCAGCTGCCAATATAACTTCATTCCTTGCTTGATACTCTGTGTCCTGTGCAGCCTCAAATGATCGGGTGATAGTTGCAGCTTTAGGTTCAGTACACTCTAACATAGCAAATACTAAAATTTCAGGAACAGGAAGACCTATATTTAAACTAAAAATTGGAAGTATTAATAAATACTGCCTACTTCATACTACTTATTTATCTGTCTAGTTAATTCTAGCTTATAAGGACATAGCAGTATACTGTATGTATCATTCATTACTTCAATGCCAAATTCCAAAGCACAGTTTCCCAAACTCACTGGGTGTTTTCCCTGAGGTGGATCTTATCTGAGACCCTTTTTAAGATACAATTAGACTGACAGTTTCTGAGTGATGTGACTTAATGGATGAAGCCATCAACTGCCAGTTACTGTAGGTCCATTTCCATAAATTGAATTTCTTAGCTTTGATTGGTGAGATATAAAGTGTTCTATAAGTATTTGGATAGTAGTGCTGAAAAGGGACAGTACTTCAGAAAAGCCATGCGATATCTGGAGTAGATATGAATTACAGTAAGCAAAATCCTATATAACAGTTGTTTGATAGGTCAGTCAACCAGTAAGTGGCAGGTCTCCACAAGAAATTTGGCCATAATGAAAGTCTAGCATTCATCTCTACTTTTGACAGATTGAACTTTCAGAATTTAGCTTGGTAGAAAGTTTTCCATTCTGTATGAGCCATACATAATCTCTGTGAAGAAGTTCAGGTTAAATGATATAATTCTATGAAACTAGTGAGACATAAACTAGTGAGACATAATCCATGGCCTTACTGGAATCTAAGGGATAGGCCCTTGAGGTGTTTATTGAGCCTTCGCAGGGACAGTGCTTTTGCCCTGTTGAGTCAGAGGGCCTGAGTGGCAGGATAACTTGTATTGCATCTTAGAAATTCCAAGGAATCTTTTCTTGTCCTGAAAACTGAAAACTGGCATCTTCTTAAGTCACTTTTTGAATGACTTAAAGCACTAACCCTGAGTGTTATATATACCACCCCTGAAATTCAGAGAGGCCCACCTACCACTGTACAGCTTTTTACAATTGTAAAACACAAGAGGCAATGCCTCATTCTTTACTTAGGAAAGGGTATCCTTACATGCCTCAGATGGCTATACATCTGTCCTACTTGTAGCAATACTAGAGTCTGTTAGCTGTGGCCACAGATCTTTACAGGTCAAGACACCCTGGGTGCCACTTCAGCTCTGATTTCCATTAGAGTAATTTCACCCATCTTGTCTCTGTCTGTTAAGTAATGCATCATGGTCTCTGCTATTATAGAATCTGATCATCCTTATTGAAACTATAAATCCCAGTTCTGTGTCAGCGTCTCCAACTGTTAACTCGCTATTGAAAATAGAACATTAGGGAGCTTTGCAAAGATACAGCAGTTCCGTTCACCAGTGCAACTGCTAGGCCAGCTGACCTAATCCTCTGAGCTTAGCTTTAGCTTTATGTCCATCATACGGTGTATTTTAGTAGATATTTTCGATTAAATAACTAATAGACAAAAGAAATTTATTTATCACAGTTCTGAGGGCGGAAAACCTAAAACCAAGCCACCAACAGATTTAATGTTGGGTGGAGGCGCTCTGCTTCAGAGATGTAGCTTCTAGTTGTGCCTGTATATATAATAATGCCCAAACAGGCCTCTTTTATAAGATCTGTAACCTCATTCGGGAGGGCAGAGGCAACATGACCTAATTATCTTCTAAAGGCACTACCTCTTAATTGTTTTGCTTTAGAGATTGGGTTTTAACATATCCACTTGGGGAAGACACAAACATTCAGACTATAGCAGGATACCATAAATGTTTTTGATCTTCTACTAGAATATCATAGTAGTGGTAAAGCACTTGAGGATGGTAGCTGTATCTTATCTCCCTAGTTTGCCTACTCTTCGTTTTGCTCTAAAAATGAGCTATATAGTGGGAAAACTCTTACTTTTAGAAATCCCCAGAAAAAAGCCTACAAAGACATCTACCCTTAGAATTAGCTCTAACTTCAAGAGAACTTATACCATATACCCTTTTTTTCACTCGTGATTAAATCTAAGAGAGAGGGAACCTCTTGTTAATTTCTTATTGATTCTTGTTCTCTCTTATTTTTCTGAAATTCTATCTTCTTCCCCAGATCTGAGATTGTTTAGGTCTCATTTGGGGTGCATATGTGGAGCTGTGGCAGCACCTCTTGCATTCATAAAACCTAGTTTTCTTCTGTTGGATATGGAAGCAACAAAACTCTTCAGTCTCCATGTAGTTAGGTAGAACTCTTTAACATGTTTTGGCCAGTGGTCCGTGGTTGGATATGATACATGTCACATTGAACTAAGCAAATTGTGTTATCCTCTGTGGGTAGATATTTATTTTCTCACAGTTGTGATGTAAAATACTGACAAACTTAGTTTCTGATGAAAGCTCTCTTTCTAGCTTGTAAATGGCTACTTTTTCACTGTGTTCTCACTTGATCTTTGTATGGAAAAGAGATTGTCTCTCTCTTCTTATAACAGTACCAACCCGATGGAATTACAGATGTATTCTAATTGCTTCATTTAACTGTAACCAGTTTCTTAATTCAGAATACATTTACATTAGAGTTAGAGTTTTAACATGCAAATTTTCAGAATTCACAATTCAATCCATTAGACCAGTAACAATTCTGTGTTGTTCTCCACGGTTTTCTTTCTCTGCCTTGGGAACCATGGATGATACATGTTCCTGATAGCATAGTGACAGGACAGAAATAAGTTGGACCCTGAATCTACTCTTGGGACGGCCATGGAGAGCCAATGAGACTACAGACAATGTTGAGTAAGGAACAGCATGTATTATGTCATTGAGATCTGGGATTGCATTTCTGTGACACAACCTTAATCTTATCCCAATTAATGTAGGAAAAGTACTTCCAAGTATGCATATTATCCATAATTCTTTTTGTCTCATGACTAATTCAGGGTTCTTAAAATCTAAGAAGTTTTATTTCCATCTTTTTTTATATAAGTGATCACAGGGAACAAGACATACTTTTTGAAGTTTCAACTCATTGCTTTGTCTTAGATCTCCTGTGTTTACCGTGCTTCCTTTTTGTCTGTTTCACATGCAGAGGATACTTTAGTTTTTCTAGATATTTGTAAGTATAAATTTAGAGATATTCAAATATCTGTATCTATATCTTTATCTATATAGAAATATGAAAAGCCCTTCTATCATTTCAATTGACTAACACATGTCTCTCTTAGCATGAGTTATGAGAGTTTAAAATCACACCTTTATTGTAAAATTCATGTGATATTCAGATTGATTAAACAAATATTTAATTTCTCAAAATAAGATATTTTCCATGCTCTGCTCTTTAGCTTTATCTCTTAGGTAATTTTATTTATGTGTGCTGTGCATAGAGAATTCTCATGTTTAACAAATGACAGAAAATTTCTTCCCTAAGGAGCTGGAATCTCCAAGCAAGTCATGTGGCATAATAGAAGGAATAAAGCCGGAGCACAATGTGTGAGCTGTAGCTGTTTATAGAAAGAGCAAAAGACACAAAGGTGTGCTTTTAGCCTAGTGATACACAATTGTTACAATGGTACAGTGATTTATCATGTAAACTGAGATATTTAACAAGAAAGCAGGCCATTACGAAGCCACTAGTGAGTCATTACAGTAGGCAATTTTGTTTTAAAAATGGCATCAACCTTATAGCAGGGAGTGACAAAGAAACGGTTAACCTTTCAGAAGATCTCCACGTGGCTTAAGGCCTAGCCATTTTTTAAATGCATTTATGTGGTACCAGAGCATAGGAAGACACAAAAGCAAGCACAGACAACTTTCCATCTCCACGAGTGACAATATCATCTTCAGCTGTAACCTTCCACGAGATCTCTGAATATTTCTAAAATGGTCATTTATTGAAAGCTTAAGGCTCTTCTGAAAAATGAACTAGGAGATTCCATCTTGTCCTCCCAGTTTCTGGAAGCTGCTTTTGGCTTATGTGGGAGTAGGAAAGGTGAGGGAGGATAAAGCGGAGACTGCAGAGGTTTTGGCTGTGATTCAGCTGTGTGAGTGATAAAGTGCTGGGCCAGAGGCAACTTCATTATCCATGTGCCTTGGATCCATCCATCTGTGGGCAGTGAAATCTCAAAGAGAAGTGGGAGGAGGAAGCTAGGAAAAGGAGTGGCATGTAATGGTGGCATGTGGGCAGCCTCGGGAATTAGGAAAAATTATGTTTGGATTCTGGGTGCAGCCATGAGTAACCAACAGATACAAGACAGTTTACTTAATTCTTTAAGCCTCAATTTCCCTCTTCCAGTTAAACATGGATAAAAATATCTTCTTGTATCTCATGTATATATTCTGCTAAATAATTTAGATCAAGTGTGGAGCATAAAGACTGCCAACAAGCACAATAATAGCCAGTCATTTCTGTGAATACCTGCTGAATACTATATATATCTTCATACAAAGTCTTCCATTTCCAGCCTAAGAAATCTATAAGACATTATACCTGTTGTAGGAGAGAAAGCTGATGAGAAATGAAATGTGCTGACTCTCTCAGGGACACAGAGATAACAGGTTGGGTACCCTAAATGCAAACTACTTCTTTTAGCTGTAAAGCTGGCTTACGTTGTTCTTTACTACATTTCTGACAGGCTAGATTCACATTTCAGACAGCCAGGAAGCTAACAAAATGGAACATACCAGACTCTGGGAAGTTGAGGAAAGAGAATCGAAGATTTGAGCCCATCCTGGGCAATTTAATGAGACCCTGTCTCAAGATAAAAATTTTTTAAAAAAGAGTTTTTTACATAGTTCAGTGCAAAGGCCCTGAGTTCAATCCTCAGTAACACACACACACACACACACAGCCAGGTAGGGACCATTAGCTCAAGAGGAACACTGAAATAAAGATATATCTTGCTGTCACTGCTGCCACGCAGAGGACAACTATTGAGCTCCACTTGGCTCTGGCCACTAGGCCAGGCCTGTGCACCTCAGTGCCCTCTCACCGCTGGCACATGGTGGATGACCACCAAGCTATACCCCAGCTCGGACAGCTGAACCTAGCCTGTGCACGTTGGCACCCTCACTGCCACCCCAGAGAGGATGACCGCCATGCTCCATCTTGGCTCTGGCCACTCAGCTGTGCCTGTGGCCCAGCATGTTCCTCCCATGTGCTGACCCTGAGGTCCGCTGCCCTCAGCTACTCTCCCCAACTCTTAGAATAAGCACTGCTGTGAACATTTGGCTCCCACTCTCCTTCCCAGAACTTTGAACTGCAGTAACTGTCAGTGCTGGTTTGATGCAAGACTTGGTGGCCTCTCGCCCAGACAGAGGACCCCATCAGGTTGCAGTCACTATGTACCAACAATCAGGTAGCCATCAACCACACAGGAGGACCCTAAGGGATACACTGCCAACAGTTGTGACTATTGGGATTAAATAACCAGATATTGGCCCAGAAGGTGAAAATGACAAAACAAAAAACCAAAATGCAATCTCAAACATCTAGTCCATCAGGAGCAATAACAGGCAACATTAAATAGAGGACTTTAAAAGTCATACACCAGAAATCTCTGAAAAGATAACAAATGAAGTAAAGAAACAAACCTATGAGGCTATGGAGGAAATCAAATTATAAGTAATGTCTTATGTAAAGACAGAAATAACAACCTTAGTAAAGGATTTGCTCAACATAGCTAGGGAAGAAATAGATAAGAAAATACAGGAGCACAGGAAATTGCTTAAAACCTTGAATGAACAATGTAGAAAACAAGCAGAATCCATGAAACAAATTCAAAGAGATATCCAAGAAACAAAAAAATTCTATTGAAAGCTGGCAAAATCATTTAAATGAAGTTGAGGATAGAATTTCAGACCTTGAGGACAGGACCGCAGATAGCGACCATGAAAGGATAGAACTTATAAATACAACAAAGCAGCATGAAATGACAATCCAGCAGCTTCAAGATGATGCTAAGAGAAACAATATAAGGCTAATAGGGATCAGTAAGGATGCAGGAGACAATGCAAAGGACATAACTAAGCTGTTAAAAGAAGTAATAGCAGAAAATTTCCCAAACATGGGGGGAAAATCTGATATAAAAATAAGTGAGGCATATAAAATACCAAACAGTCATAACCAACATAAATCTACAGCCAGACATATAATGATTAAGATCCCAGACATTCAGCATAAAAACAGAATAATAAAAGCTTTTAGAGAAAAAACACAACTCACCCATCAAGGGAAGCCTATTAGAATCATGGCAGACTTCTCAGCACAAACCTTCAGGTTAAGATGAGCCAACATCTTAGTGAAGTATTTCAAGCCCTAAAAGAAAACAATTTTCAACCCAGACTGATGTACCCAGCAAAACTGTCTTTCAAATTTAATGGAGAAACAAGATACTTCATGACAAAGAACAACTGAAGAAATTCATATCTACCAAACCAACCCTAGAAAGAGTATTGAAAGTCATGCTAGAAAGAGATAAAATGACCACAATCTCCAGAAAAACAACAGAAAGAAACCACCAGGCTGGACAAGAAATTAAACAAGGGAGGAAAGTGAGAAACCAACAACAGAAACACAATATGGCAAAGTCAAGCCGGTACATATCAGTGATATATCCATAAATGTAAATGGCCTCAATGTACTTGTCAAAAGAAACAGTTTGATGGAATAGATCAAGAAACAGGACCCCACAATATGCTCTATACAAGAAACACATCTGACACAAAAAGAAACTCATAGACTAAAAGTCAAAGGATGGAAAACAGTATTCCATGCAACAGGAACCCAGAAAAAAGCAGGGGTAGTTATTCTGTGTGCAGACAAAGTGAACTTCAAACCTAAAATGATTAAAAGAGATAAAGAAGGCCACTACATACTTACAAGTGGAAAACTACAAGAGGAAGAACTAACAATTATAAATATATATGCACCAAATACAGGAGTACCCAACTGTATAAGACAAATGGTAATGGACATGAAAAAACAAATACACAAGAACACAATTATTACAGGTGACCTTAATACCCCATTGTCACAAAGACATAGATCAACTAGACAAAAAGTCAGCAAATAAAAAACAAAACTGATTCACAACTGAGAACTAATGCACTTAGTGGATGTTTACAGAGTGTTCCACCCAACCACATCAGAATATACATTCTTCTGAGGTGCACATGGGACATTCTCCAAAATAGACCATATATTAATTCTTAAAACCTTCTTAAGAAAATGCAAAGGAAATTAAATTGTGCCATGCATAATATCTGACCATAGTGCACTAAAATTGGAAAACAATGGCCAAAACACCCTGTAAAATCTGCACAAATACATGGAACAACCAGTCGGTTACAGATAAAATCAAAGAAGAAATAAAACAATACCTACAATACAATGAAAATGCAGACACAACGTACTATAACCTATGGAATGCAATGAAAGCAGTCCTAAAATGAAAATATATGGCAAGAAATAGTCACATTAAAAAAATGGGACAAGCACAAATAAATAACCTAATGGTATATCTCAAGCTTTTAGAAAAGGAAGAGCAAGTCAAATGAAACCTCACAGAAGAGAGGAAATTGTAAAGATTAGAGCAGAAATTAATGAAAATGAAACAAAAAAATACAAAGAATTAACAAATCAAAGAGCTGATTTTTTACAGAGAATAAACAAAATGAATAAACCTCTAGCCAACCTTATCAAGAAAAAGAAAGAAAAACTCAAATCCATGCAATAAGGACTGAAGAGAGGGAAATTACTACAGATCCCATGGAATTTCAAAAGATCATGAACACCTATTTTGAAAACCTCTACTCACATATGGTGGGAAACATAGAGGAAATGGACATATTTCTAGAAGCATATGAACTACCAAAGCTCAATCAAGAAGACGCAACAATTTTGAATAACCCAGTATCAGCTACTAAAATAAAAAATGTGATTAAAACCTTACCAGCAAAGAAAAGCCCATGTCCTGATGGATTTACAGCTAAGTTCTATAAGAAATTTAGAGAAAATTTAATGCCAATACTCCTTAAACTCTTCAATGAAATTGAAGAAAACCAGTCCTCCATAAATCATTCTTGGAGGCAAGTATGACTCTGATACCAAAACCAAAGACCCAACCAAAAAGGAAAACTATAGACCAATCTCACTAATGAACACTGATGCAAAGGTTCTTCATAAAATACTGCAAATAGAATGCAGCAAATCATCAAGAAGTTTATACACCATGACCAAGTGGGACTTATTCCAGAAATGCAGGGATTGTTCAACATACACAAATCAATAAATGTAATACACCACATCAACAGAGCCAAAAATAAAAATCACATGATCATCTCAATAGACACAGAAAAAGCTTTTGATAAAGTCCAAAACCTTTTCATGATAAAAACCCTACAGAAACTTAGAATAGCTGGTATGTACCTCAATCTCATAAAGGCCATTTATGACAACCCAGCAGCCAACATTATACTAAATGCTTAAAAATTGAAAACCTTCACCCTAAAATCAGGAACAAGACAAGGATGGCCACTATCACTACATCTATTCAATATAGTTCTAGAACTATTACCCAGAGCAATCAGACAAGAGAGATAAACAAAAGGAATAAAAATAGGAAGTTAAATTATCATTATTTGCAAATGACATGATACTCTACATAGAAGACCCCAAAAACTCCATTAAAAGACTACTAGAGGTAATAAACATATTCAGCAACATAGATGAATGCAAAGTCAACACTCAAAAATCAATAGAATTCCTATACACAAACACACACACACAAAAAAACTCACTGAGAGAGAAATTATGGAAATATCACCTTTCACAATAGCATCTAAAAAAATCAGATACTTAGGAATCAACCTAACCAAGAATGTAAAAGATCTATATGCTGAAAATGATACTACTCCAGAAAAGGAGATTGAATAGGATATTAGAAAATGGAAGTATATTCCTCACTCTTGGTTAGGAAGAACCAACATTGTGTAAATGGCCATACTTCCAGAACTGTTATAAAGACTCAATGCAATCCCAATTAAAATACCAATAATATACCTTACATATCTAGAAAAAATGTTCCTAAAATTCGTTTGGAAACAGAAGAAACCTACAATAGGAAAAGCAATTCTGTGCAATAAAGGCAAGACAGGAGACATCTCAATTCCTAACTTGAAACTATACTACAAAGCCACAATAATAAAATCAGAATGGTAATGGCAAAGAAATAGACCTGAGGATCAATGAAACAGATTAGAAGATACAAACACTACTACAAAGACATTCAGCCACCTTATATTTGACAAAGGGGCTAAACATGTTCATTGGAAAAAAGATAGCCTATTTAGTAAATGGTGTTGGAAAAAATTGGCTTTACACATGCCGAAGGCTGAAAATAGACCCATGCCTATCACCGTACACTAAACTAAAGTCAAAATGGATCAAGCATGTAAACATTAAAAAAAATATCTAAGTCTACTAGAAGACAAGGTAGGTAAAATCTTGGAGACATATGAGTAGGTAGAGAATTCATGAATAAAATACAAACCACAAGGGAAATACTTCAAAGAATCAACAACTGACATCTCATATTACTAAACAATTTCTGCACTT
Organism: Dolichotis patagonum; assembly: GCA_004027295.1. Classification (NCBI taxonomy): domain Eukaryota; kingdom Metazoa; phylum Chordata; class Mammalia; order Rodentia; family Caviidae; genus Dolichotis; species Dolichotis patagonum. The sequence goes on along the minus strand of PVJX010027619.1, from coordinate 7,789 downwards.
CAAAAGAAATCACCAACAAAGTGAAAGAAAACCCACAGAACTGGAAAGAATTTTATCCCACAATTCCTCAGACAAAGGACTTATATCCAGAACGTATAAAGAACTGAAAAATATTAAACCCCAAATTCAAAGACTCTCTCCAAAAATTGGCATCACAGATGAACATACAGTTCTCAGAAGAAGATATACAAATGGCAAATAAATATATGAAGAAATGTTCACCATCACTGGTCATTCAAGAAATGCAAATTAAAACAACATTGAGATTTCAACTCACCCTGAAAAGAAAGGCTGCCATCAAGAAAATAACTGACAACAAACGTTGGTGAAGCTGCAGGGAAAAAGGAACACTGCTCCACTGTTGGTGATAGTGCAGACCGGTGCAACCACTGTGGAAATCAGTATAGAGATTCCTCAAAAATCTGGGATTTCAGGTTTTCCATTCGATCCAGCTATTGCCCTCCTCGGTATTTTCCCAGAAAAATTGAAGAGGTCATGTCACAGAGATATATGTGCACCCATGTTCATAGCAGCACAATTTGTGATAGCTAAATCTCAGAAACAACCAAAATTCCCATCAACCACAGAGTGGATGAAAAAAGTACAGTATTTTTATACAATGGAATACTGCTCAGCTAAAAAAAAAAAAAAAGGATGATCTTGAGGCCTTTATAGGTAAATGGAAGCAACTTGAGAATATCCTCATTAGAAATAAACAAGACTCAAATTAGTAAATATTACATTGTCACTATAGTGTAAAAAATAATAAAAACTGACAGCATAATGTGATCCAAAAAGTATAATAGATATTGTGAAAGTGAAAGGGAAGGAAAGTGCTTTAAAGGGTATAACGGTATGTATAGTGTGTAAGATAGATGATCATATTAGTAAACATTGTTGGAACATTGAACCAGAAGGATTTGCACTGTCAATATTTGAGTGTATAATCACTATTTATGCTTTGATTTTGTGACTTTAGCAACTATTTTTAAGATGACAATATGTAACGTATCAACTAGCCATTTTATGATGCTAATTTTTTTTAATTCGGTATTGTTCTACCCCTTTTTCCTGTTTTTCTATTTTCTTTAATTTTCTTTTCTTTCTTTGAAATAAAAGGAACACAATGCAATATAACAACCATTGTTAAATTTCTTTCATTCTGTTTTGAAAACCTATATTGTTATTGTTTTATTGTTTGGGGTTTGCTGTTGTGGTTTGTCCCTTTTGCTTTTTTTTCTTTTCCGACTTTTTTCTTTTTAAAGAATATATATATATTAAAATCTCTGTCATCTAAAGTGTTCAGAAAAACACAATTTTGTATTGTGGCATTTGAAGGAGTCCCATCTAGGCGGATGTATTGGGGAAAGTAATTAATTAACACTTTTTCAATGTATAAGGAAAGATGACAAAATTCTTAGCAGCTTCCTCAATTATGCTGAGATTAGTCAAGATAAAACCTCACAAATTATAACTACAAGATGCCTTATACGGCCAATGATAACTTCTGAGGTAGAGATTTTATAATTTCAACAGTTTTTCTAAAATTGGATCTTCCAGGTAAGTTACCTAACTCCTTTGTGTGTTTCTGTAAATCAACTGGATAAAGTACTTACTATGAGGCTTGTTTACTTCTAAATACCAATAGGGCAAGGCAGTGCTATAAATGTCACTGAGAAAGTAATAGATTATTGTGCTGCTTTTGGTGCTGTATCAGAGTGTGTAGGTGACTGGGGCAACAGTAAGTAGCCATGATTTCCAGGCATGGTTCTACCACTCACCAGCTGTGTTTCTACTCATCAATAATTTATTCATTGGGCCCATGTTTCACTAAGAGGCAGTTCTTGTGTCAGAACTAATAGAAGATGAAAGAAAACTCTTAAGCAAATAACAAAAGCTCCTAAGAAAGACGTGAAAAAATATGTCCATGTCAATGTAAAAGGATAAGGTAAATTACCTATCTGGGAAACAACAGAAGGATTTTAAAAGCACCATTCTTTCACATACATTCAAAATTCAGGTATATATCAGGAACTATATTGTGGGCTGAGTTTATAGATAGAAAAAAACACCCAAAACACAGGACATGCCTACCATTAAGACTTCACTGGGGAGAATCAGGCATGTAGAAAAGAGAACTAAAGCATAAAGCAGCATGGAATTAATAGTAGAACCATGAATGTTAGAAATGGGAGAGGAGAATCATTGGCGGGAATATTATATTGCATGAGGATTACAGTGTTATTCTAAGAGCTAGAAACTGAATCTGGGTAACATAAGCAAAGAAGCTTATTGAGACTATATTATATAACTCATTATATTACCTGGAAGCTTGGCAAAATGGGTAGAAGTTAATGACAATAGATACTATGTCTTCTTTACTTGTTTCCTTGATGAGACAAGTCCCAAAGTTAAAGGAAGAAAGAGCTTTTTGGCTTACAACTTGTAGACATTTGGCTTCCACGGTGGACTGGCTCCCAGCAAGGTGGCATGGCAGAGGAGTAGTGCAGTGGAGAAATAATTTATGGTAGGCAGAAGACAGAAGGCAGCAAACAGTGTCAAGCAGTCACACGAGCCATCTTTCTATCCACAGTCAGGGTGGGGAACCCTTAATCCCGCCTAGAACTGTGCCAAACCAGAAGACTATTTTAGTAATCATATAACCTTGATATTAACATCACACAATTAAATGCAGTGTCACACACTCTAGATCTAACCACTTCTGAAAAGACCCCCCCATGACAACATGAACCTTTTGGGGGGACATCTAGACACAAATCATAACATAGTGCAAATCAAGAAGTTAATCTCTGGAAAATATCTTTTTTTATTATCATTGACTATTCGGATGGCATCTTAAACCCTCACTATTACTAGTATTGAATGCTGCCCAAGATCTCTGGACATAATGTCTTTGATGGGTGCATCTCAAAGCGCTGATAAAATTTATTTCACATGGGTCTCAGTAGCCAGCAGGAACATTGACCACCACTCCTTGCCACCTGGAGGACCTTGGCAGCAAGCAGAAGTGTCAGTAAATCCTCCCTCCCACCTGAGGACCACAGCAATAGAACTACTGGTCCCCCATACCCCTACACAGAGAACTTCAGTGGGCCAGTAGGAGCCTTGGTAACCTCTCCCCCTAGCCAGTGGACATCAGCAGGCAGGTGACAACATAGGTGAGTCCCACCCCACCCAGAGGACATGAGTGAATTGACAGTGACTTCAGCAAACCCTTATCCACCTGGAAGACCTTGGTAGGCTAGTGAGAGCACAGCTGAGCCCTTCATCTACACAGAGGATGCTGGGTGGGCTGGTAAGAATGCCCATGAGGCCTTCCCCCACATACAGAAACCTGGCTGGGCCTCTGATACCCCCCAGTAACACAGTAGGACCACAGCTGGGTGCACACCATGCACAGGTGGGTCTGACAATCTGGAACAATTTGAAGCAGCAGTAACCATACCAGCTAAGGGCCGGTTCACATCATTACCCTTAGGCTAATTAGCTCAGGAAGAATCCAGAACTCACTCAACTATCCCTGCAGGAGGAATTTGGGTGAATGGTTCCTCCCCTATACTGTGGGACCCTGCAACCTACTGAAAGTCAGCCACACAGTAGTCTCCTAAGATACATGTGGCAGTCAAAACTAGCAATATTGAAAGGCTGACATATGAATGAAGAGATAAAAGTGACCAAAGGAAAAAGCAAAATGCAATCTCAGACCTCCAGCCCATCTAGAACAAGTATAAAAGACATCAACATAAAAGACTTTGGAAGATGCACAGCTGAAATTTCTGAAAAGATAGAAAATGAAGTAAAGAAACAAATCCACAAGGCTGTAGAGAAAATCAGATCAGAAATAAAATCTCAGGTAAAATAAGGTATGACAACCTTAATAAAGGAATTGCTAGGCATAGCTAAAAATGATGTACATAAAAAAGTCCAGGAGCACAGAAAAATGATGGAAAGCTTGAGTGAAAAATGTAGGAAAGAAACAGAATGCATGAAATAGATTCAAAGAAATATTCAGGAAAACAAAACTTCCTTTGAAAGCTGGCAACATCACTTGAATGAAACTGAAGATAGACTTTAAGACCTTAAAGACTGGATCATGGCTAGTGATCAAGAAAGGAAAGAACTCTTAAAAATAAAAAGGGACCATGAAATAACAACTCAACAGCTCCAAGGTGATGCAAAGAAAATAATATAATACAGATAGGTGTCTATGAAAAAGCAGAAGTCAACACAAATCACACACACACACACACACAAATATTTGCAGAAGTAATAGAAAAAAATTTCTGAAGCGTGGGAACAGAACAGAATCTCATATACAGATGAACAAGGCCTAACAGCCTTGAACAACTCCAAACAGCCATAACCAAAATAAATCTACACTCAGACATATCATAATCAATATCCCAGAAATTCACCATAAAAGCAGAATATTAAAAGCTGTTAGAGAAAAGAAACAGATCACCTATCAAGAAAAGCTTATTAGAATCATGGCTCACTTCTCAACACAAACCCTGAAGTCAAGAAAATCTTAGAATGAAGTATTTCAAGCCTTGAAAAAAACCAATTCTTAACCCAGATTGATGTACCCTGCAAAACTAGGTTAAAAATTAGTGGAGAAATAAGATACTTCCATGACAAAGAAAGATGAAAAAAAATTATGTCCACTAAACCAACCCTAAAAAGAGTACTGAAAGATGTTCTAGATAGAGATAAAAATGATTACAATTCCCAGAGTGACAACAGAAAGAAACCCAAGGCAGGGCAAGCAATTAAACAGATGGGAAAAGCAGAGAACTAATAACATAAAAAGAAAATAACATGACAAATATAAGTATATAGATACTGAAGTAGATATCAGTCATAACTGTCAATATAAATGGACTCAATTCATCATTCAAAGAAACAGATTGCCAGAGTAGATCAACAAACAAGATCCAAAAATATGCTGTGTACAAGAAACACATTTAACTCATTAGAACATTTATTAGCCCATAGAACGTATTTAAGTAAATGCAAAGGAATTGAAATGATCCCATGCATATTATCCAACCATAGTGCAATAAAATTGGAAATTAATAACAAAAGAAACTACAAAATATCCATAAACATATGGAAATTAAATAATACCCTCCTGAACAACCAATAGGTCACAGATACAATTAAAGAAAAAATTAAACAATATCTACAGTTAAATGAAAATACAGATACAACATACAGGTATCTGTTGTACAAAATGAAATCAGTCCTTAGAGGGAAATATGTAGCAGTGAATTATCACATTAGGAAAACAGAATGAACACAAATACCCTAATGATGCATCTGAAGCTTCTAGAAAAATAAAGCAAATTAAGCAGAAAACTCAGAGAAGAGAGAAATTTGTAAGGATTAGAGCAGAAATTAATGCAATTGAGACTGAGAAAAGAATACAAAGAATTGATGAATCTAAGAGTTCTTTGAATGAACAAACAAAATTGACAAACCCCTAACCAACCATATCAAGCAAAGGAAATAAAAATGACAAATTCATGCAATGAGGAATATAAAGGGTGAAAGTACTACAGATCCTATGGAAATTCAGAAAATGATCAAAACTTACTTTGAAAATCTTTACTCACATAGGCTGGAAAACTGAAGAAATTGGACAGACCCCTAGAAACCTATCAATTACCAAAGCTGAATCAAGATGATATAAAAATTTTGAATATCCAGTATTAATTACTGAATTTGAAAACGTAATTAAAAACTTACCAACAAGGAAAAGCCCAGGTCCTGATGGATTCACAGCTGAATTTTACAAGAAAAATATTTCACATCAATACTCCTCAAACTCTTTAATAAAACTGAAAGATAAGAAATTCTTTGTAGCACATTCTTGGAGGCAAATACTACTCTGATATCAAAGCCAGAGAAAGACCCAACCAAAAAGGAGAACTACAGTCCAGTTTCCCTAATGAGCATAGATACAATAATTCTCGATAAAATCCTAGCAAACAAAATTCAGCAAATCATCAAGAAGATTATATACCATGATTAAGTAGGATTCATCCCAAGAATACAGGGATGGTTCAACATACACAAATTAATAAACATAATACACCACTTCAACAGAGCCAAAGACAAAAATCACAAATTTATCTCAATAGATGCAGAAAAATTCCAACACTCATTTTTGATAAATACTCTACAGAAAATTGAATTAGAACTTCTCTACCTCAATCTGATAAAAGCCATCTATGACAAAACAACCCAACATCATACTAAATAGCAAAAAACTGAAAAACTTTCACTCTAAAATAAAGAACAAGAAAAGAATGTCTACAATCATCTCTCCTATTCGATACAATTCTGGAAATGTTAACCAGAGCAATTAGACAAGACTCAGAGAGAAAAGGAGTAAGGGTAGGAAAAGAAGAAGTTAAAATATCATTATTTGCAGATGACATGATACTCTACATAAAAGACCCCAAAAATCCACCAAATGACTACTAAAGTTAATAAGAAAATTCAACAGCAAAGCTGGATGCAAAGTCAGTACTCAAAACTGAATAGCATTCTTATACACAAACAACAAACTTACTGAGAGAGAAATTATGGAAATAACACCTTGCAGAATAGCATCCCCCAAAATGAAATACTTAGTAATAAGTCTAACAAGGTATGTAAAAGGTTTGTACATTGAAAACTACATTACTCTGAAAAAGAGAATTGAAGAAGACATGAGAAAATGGAAAGATATCCTTTGCTCTTGGATAGGAAGAACTAAAATTGTGAAAATGGCCATACCCTCAAAACTGGTATAAAAATTTATTGCAACCTCAATGAAAATACCATCAGCATGCTTTGCAGATCTAGAGAAAGCATTCTTAAAATTCATCTGGAGCGAGAAGAGATTTAGAATAGCAGTCCAGATTTAGAAAAACAGTCCTGAGCAACAAAATCAAGACAGGAGACATCACAAACCCTGACTTGAAATTATACTACAAAGCTACTATTATAAAATTAGCATGGTCCTGGTGAAAAAACAGACCTGCGGATCAGTGGAACAGATTAGAAGATGCAGATAAAACTACAAACATACTCAGCTACCTTATATTTGACAAAGGGGCCACACATGCCCTCTGGAAGAAAGCCGCTTTAATGTAAAGGGCTGGAAAAATTGGCTTTTCATATGCTGAAGAGTAAAACTAGACCCATGCACTAAAGTCAAAATGGATCAAAGATCCAAATATTAAAACAGAAACACTAACTCTACTGGGAGTCTATGTAGGTAGAAATCTTGAAGACATAGTTGGAGGCAAAGAGTTCATTAACAAAATGCAAACTGCACAGAAAGTACCTCAAAGAATCAACAATTGATATCTTATTTAAAAGGTTTTGCATATCAAAAGAAATTACAAACAGTGAAAAGGAAACCCACAGAATGGGAAAAAATTTTATCCATGTGTTCTTCAGACAAAGGATTTATATTAGAAAGTATAAAGAATTGAAAAACATAATTTCTCCCAGATTCAAAGACTCAATCCAGATTTAGGCATCTGAGATAAACATGCACTTCTCAGATGAAGAAATACAAATGGAAAATAAATATATGAAGAAATATTCAACATCTCTTTGAAAAATGTAAATTAAAACAACACTGAGATTCCATCTCAGTACTGTGGAAATCAGTGCAGAGATTCCTCAAAAAACTACAATTGGAGATGCCATTAAATTAAGCTATTCCCTTTCTTGGTGTTTTTCTAGAAGATATGAAAACATCATACCAGAG
>PVJX010027618.1:0-24661 GCA_004027295.1 Dolichotis patagonum | reverse complement strand
GATTTCTTGCTGTTTGTTTCTTCAGCTCAGTCTCTTCTGCTGAAAACATAATGAGCACTGTTTTCTGCTTCAGCAATAAGGCCTTCACAAAGCCAGGCAGAAAGCCTGTGATGAGGAGCTGCACAAGACAAGCCAGAGCTTTAGAATGTGCTTGCCAAACACTGATGTTTGACTAATTGGTAATGTCTGGGGAGTTGGCACCAGGAGAAAGGAAAGGAAAAAGGCTGGTGGATGTTGAGGAAGGAAGACAGACAGATTGAAAGCCACGTGTAGAGATCCTAGAGGAGGGGCCTGGTCGATATGAGCCCAAGAAAATTTGTCAAACTGTTGTGAAATGGCCAGTGAAGCCCGTGAAGGACAGTGTGCCCAGACTCGCAGCATACACTTCTGCTGCTGTGGACTGTGGGAGACTTGAGGCAGGAATGCGGGCACAATCCTGGGTGCACTGTCCTGAGGCCAGACAGCTCCCTGCAGTAGTGACTTGAGACCCAACTGTAATAGGCCAGTGACACTAACTCAGCCGGTAGGGTTTGTAGGGGGGCTCCAGTGCCAGTCCTTCTCTGGTTGTTGAGCTGGGATAACTCTTACACCGACTGTTTCCCTCTCACGTGTTTAGTTTTCTCTGGAGGAAGAATAGGGTGCTTATGGTGGGTTGGGGTGTCCATCCTGCGTTGTGGTTTAGTGCTGGCCCCTCCCCCTTCAGAAATGAGCCCATCATATGGAACCTCAAAGTAACCCCTTCCTTCTTCTGGAGAGGGTTCTAGGTGAATGTGAACCTACAGTTTGCTCTCCAGAAGGCTTTCTATTTGACCACAGAAAGTAGACTTCAGGAAGAAAAAGACTGTCCAACATTTGCATGTCTCCTAGGCAGCACTCTACACAGACTAACCAAATGTGTTCACAAGGAATCTTCCTATGAATTTGACCTCATCTTTTCAAGTTAGAAGTTTTTGTCTTTCACATGATTCATCTGCATTCTCTCAGTTTTTCTCTTGGTCAGAGTGGGCTTTCTGAAGCACAACCCAAAGAAATCCAGATCTGATTCCCTCCTGCTACAGTTTACTCAGTGAGACAACGAGATGAGATATTACTACTGGAAGATTATTCACAGGTGGTTGGAAAGTAAATGGATGTAACAGCTTTGAAAAACAATTTAGCATAATTTGGTAAATTAAAAGATGCCTCTACCTAGCAGCCCCCAAAAGTGTCAATATACAGAGATCTCCTCTAAGTATACATGTGTGTTTTGTGTGTATATATTCTTGAAAAATGTGTACAAGAATGTTCAAAGTAGCAAACACTAGGAACAACTCAAATTTCAACAGGAGTAGGATGTGTCCTGCACAGCAATGAAATACAACAAAGACGTTGTATAGAAGATCCTGGGTGCATCCTCACGTCAGTTAGCTCACAGAAAAATGTCTGTGCTTTCATTTCATAAATTTCAAAGCATGTAAAACAGCCTCTTCTTTTTGGTTGCAATTAAAAAGGAAACCAAGAGAATGATAAGCACAGAATTTGGAATGGTACTACGTTTGAAGGATGAGGAAACAGGAGGGGAATTAGGGGCCACACCCAGAGAACAGCAAAGGAAAGCACAGTGTACTCTTGTCTGCAGAGTGCTGGCACTACTCCGCATCTGACTGTGGGGATGGGGCTGGGAATGTAGCTCAGCAGCACGAGTGCCTGCCTGGCAGCACAAGGTCCTGAGTTCTATTCCCGATACCAACAAAAAAAAAAAAAGAAAAAAAAGAGAAGAAAAAACTGATTGTGATGGTATTTCTATGACTGCATGCATCTGTCTCAACTCACAGACTGAATGCTCAGAGGGTGCATTTTATGTGTAAATTATAGCTCAATGGATAAAAATCCTTTGTTACAGTGAATGGTAAACAATAGATATTTTCATTATATTGTGATCTTTTAAATACATTATATATAATTTTACTCTACCTACTCAAATTTTTTTTAAAAAGCAATCATGTTACTTTAACCTCAGTGTAGCCCATTTTCTTCTGTTTGGAATCTGACGGTTACTGTGGCCTCCCTCGCCCTGAGCCGCCCAATGCGCCCACAGCTGCCTCTGCTTTTGACGCCATGGGCCTGCCTCGATGTGTCTGGTCAGTCGTGATCCTCTCTGTGCCCCACTGGTCTGAAAATCACCCGAGTATTATCAACCCTGTGTCATCCAGCACACAGTTTGACATACAATACCCGCCTTGCAAAAATTCATGAAGTTTTGTCGAGATATTCAGGCATCCTCATTTGATTCTGTAGGAGGAAAAATAATGGAAAGAAATGGGTGAACAGTGAAGAATACACATGATGCTAATTACCTCAAACTTGCCGGTTTTGCAGTTTGTATGGTTTATTAGATTCCTATTACTGTGGTAACAAATTACCACCAATTTAGTGATTTGAAGCAACATGAGCTGATTATTTTACAGATCTGGAGATCTGAAATTGAAAATGGGGCTCACTGAGTTTCAGTAATTCAGCAGGGCTGCACTCCTTTCTGGAGGCTGTAGTGGAAAATCCGTTTCTTACCTGTTTCAGCGCCAGAAGGTGAGGTATTCACCGATGTCCCAGTTCCCTCTTCAGAGCCTGGACTTGTGGTTATTTCCATTTTGAGTGACTACAGTGACCTATGGAGTCTTTCTCACATTGTATCCCTCAAATTCAAATTCTTCTGCCTCTCCCTTCCATAGTTCAAGGACTCTTGTGATTCCACTGGATCTGCCTGGATTATCCAAGATAGTCTTATTTTAGGAGCAGCTGATCAGCAATCTCATTCCATCTGCTACCTTAACGCTCCCTTTGCAGGTAACAGCCTAGTCACATGTGCAAGGTTTGGGATGTGGACATCTGTAAGTTTACTCGCTGTGTTTGCTAAAGAACTAATGAAATTACCATTGAAATTTAAGAGATTGACAGCATAGAGCAAATGCCACCTGGTGTCAGGCCCGCATTGGACTTAGATCTTTGTTCTCCACATATGCAGGCTTTAAGATGAGGATTGGAGCGCATATAGCTTTTTTTTGTTTAGCATAATCTCTGGAAACACTGATGTGGAAGAGGAAGATAAGGCAGTGAAGACAGCTAATAAAGACTGTATTTTTAAGGTAATCACTCTGCGCAGGTGGGACTTAGCCTGGACACTTGTGAGAGGCAGGGAAAACTCCAGCCTCAGCACTATTCCCAAGAAAGCCTCAAATGCTGCTTGAAGGCTTTTCAAGGAAGAACTGCATTCCAGGACTGTGGACCATGGGACTCCAGGGATAAAGAAAGCTCTCGGGCAAAGAGATACAGTACCAGCCCTGGCAGCTGGAAGTCAGGTCAGAATATACCGAAAAAGTGAAGGCTGAGGGGAGAAAGAAATAGACGAATGATTGGGCAGATGGACAGATAGGTGGACAGGATATATGACACCACCGTTTGTTACAACTTGTTTTAGAATTTGGAAATCCCGGTGTAGGAACTGAATGGCCCTTTAGTGACAGTCCAGGAACATTCTAGCAGTTTTCTGAGGATCTATAGTGGCGTCTAGAGGGTCTTTGTAAGAGAGTTTCACCCACCCCATCCCCACATCAACCAGGAGCTCAGTTTTCTGTTTTATATGGTGATAGATTTTGTCTGAGGAAAAGGAAAGAAGCAGACACTTTTTTAAAAAGTGAAAATCACTTTCTCAGCCTACAAATTATAAAAATTGTGTGTCAGGAATCTTTTCCACCAGGTAGGAATGGGGCAGGGCAAAGAAGAGCTTGATTTAATTTCCCTTAGGCTTTTTGCTAAAGGGAAAAGAACAGAAATCTGGATTTAGTTTTATTGGTAAAAATAATATTTCCACTGGAAAAATGTAAAAAGCTACATTGTTCAGGATCCTTGAACCTATTGGTTTCAATACAGGCTTGAAAGTTGGGGGTGGGGAGGGGAGATTTTGAACTGTTTAGTGTTAATGAAATGTTTAAGGCTGAAATAATGGTGCCATACAGCTCTTGGCATGATTTATTCCGTTTTGTGTCAATTTGCCTGAAGTATATGATGTTGTGGCATTTCACAGAGGGAGGGCGGCAAAGAGCTCTTACCGACTCATGGATTATAATTTACATCTAGAAAGTCTACGCATTCCGTAATTATGGTGTGCTATGAATTAGTAGAGTAATATTGAATATCCCTAAACCCCTTATTATGGCTTCTCACTTGAAATATGTTTTCAATATACATTTATTCAGCAGTGCTTAAACATGGCAAGTCATAAACACACGCTTTTTAAATCATGTGGCTACATTTTCTTCCTGCTTAAATGTAAGATCAGATGTTATTAACAGCGGGGTGTGGGGGCAGAAATGAGAGGGAGTGGAGCAGTTAAAAAACAAATAGTATTTTTTATTTTAAAAGAAATTCCTCCTATTTATGATACTGTATCCTCAAAGCAAAAGAAAGAAACATATTTTAGAGGGTCCTGGTAGTTTCTCTAGTGGTGATTGATTTTTGGTAGCACTTTGCCTCCCAAGAGCCATGCATGTTTGAAAGCTGCCATATATTATGTGAAAATACTTGACCGGCTGATTTGGTTAGCAAGTAGTCCCTGGCTAACATTCAGGAAGAAGAGCTGTAGATCCAGCTTTCAGACTGTTATGAACCTGTTCCAAAGGGTTGGAACCCCAAAGAGGCTTCCTGTAACTGTCTCTACAGTGAGAATTTAACTCCTTTCTTTGTGGAGTGTGACTCAAACACTTAGCCATACTGTCTGGGAAATCCTCCCTAGGAATGCAATTGGTCATTTGGCAAGGAAAGGAAAGGTGTTATTTTGCAGGATATTTAACGGTTCTTTGAGAGTCCAGCTTCTGCTTGTCTATCACTCCTGAACCAGCTCGCCAGTCCTGTGCCTGCAATTTCAGCACACCAACACCAGGTGGCAGTATTGAGGCCAGGCCAAACATCCATTGCACACAGCTAATTTCCTTTGGTGTAGCTAAGGAGTCAAAGGCATAAAAGAATTAAAAGAGAATTCTTTATAAAAGAATAATACTTTCTAAAAATATTACAGAGGCTGCTTCCACTTTTAAAGCTAGGGCATTCATTGCAAAGGTCATATCACTGCAGACTAACAAAAAGCTCTGGTTTATAAATGTATTGATAAGCACAATATTACACTTCACACCACAAATCATTAAGATGTAACAAGTTCTAGATATGTGGGTATGTTTTATTAACCCTGAAAAAAATGTGAAACCCTAAAGATAAATGTATTACTTTCAAGAAATATTAGAATATAGGAGGCTTATAATAGTACTCACTTCAATATAAAATATTAAGTTACTGGGTTGAATAATACCTGATGAGTTGCCTGGATTATGGTTGTCACTTTATAAAAGAAACAGTACCAGAGGAGTAGCAGCATATGGAATGCAGGATACTGTCAGATATGTTTGAGTGCCTGGGAAGGGAAGTTGGTGTCTTACCTTCTAGCAATGAAGTAAGTGCTTACTGTGTAAATGGTACACTAGGGTTTTGCTTTTTTACTTTCATTCTACCCATTCATTTGCAGAATTTATAAAACGATGTAGAGGAAGAAACAAAAAACAAGCCACAGGACTGTATTAGATACTGTCAGATGAATGAAGAAAGCCACCTATAAAGTTTAAACCAGAGGCAGGAACTATCTGTATGAATAAGTTATATAACTAAAGCATGATTTTAAAAAACGTGAACTCCTGAGCAAAACTAAATGTCTTACTTCCTAACATTTGAACTCTGGTGAATTAATTTTTAATTAAACCTTGGTTTTACATAGCGTTCTAGTGATACTGACTTCCAAAGAAATTCTCAGAGCTGTGTTGAGGCTTCTGAGACCCTCTATGGAAAGGAAGTCCTTATTCATATCTTCTGTGTGTTCCAGTTGAAGAAATGATTTTATCATGTTTCACTCAATCCAGCTGTAATTTACTGCAGAATCAGGAGCCCCATTTATTCATTCATAACCAAACATAAGGAGGTTGAGAATATTCAGTACAGACTGGATTCGGGCCACATGAATTGGAAACCTAGCCTCATTTGCTGGCCATAAAACCTTCAGCAAATAATTAAGAATATTTGTAAAATTTGAATAATAATCGTACCTACTTTAAAGACAAAAGTTTCAGTGGACATCTATGTACAATGGTTAGGTGCCATGTACCAGCACATAGTAAATGCTCAATTCAATAAATGCTAATTTTATTATTAATAGATTTTAATTTACCTTACCTGAATCTGAGTTGTTTTCAAGGTTCTTAGGCTTTCTTTTCATTTTCTTTATTCAATGGTGGAATCAAAGCCAGGATTTCATGCATGCTGGCAAGCACTCTGCCACCGAGCTACATTCCCAGCCCAATATTTTGGAAGGTATCATAAAAACAGAGAAAGGTCACTACACAGATTTTGTGGGAATAACATGTGTTTTCCCAACTCTTTCTGCTTTCCTCCCTGTATCAAGTACCTGAGTGCAGTCAGCTTCTCTGCCAGTGGTTTTACTCTGGCATACCATTTGCTGAGCCCACCTGTTAGGATGCAGACGGACTATTGACAAAGTTCCTGTTTCTTTTCAGAGAAAACCTTTAACAACACATCTAACCTCATTTCAAGTTATGTTTTGTTCATGCAAAGCTTTTCAGCACCTAATATCTGATCGTCTTTAACTAAAAAGTCAGATACTGGTACACCAAAGACTCCAAAGCCACGCACAGCCCCTGGGGTGCCCTTTAGCTCCTTCAGAGTCTTCCTGCAGGAGGACCCAGTGGTGCTATGCAGAACTGTAAGCCATAGTCTGGGTGCTTTCCAATAAAGTGATAATGATCAAAATATTGGTGTGCCAATGAGAAAAGCAAAATAAAGCAGATTGGATGTACCGTATTACTGTGTGGAGGGACGGAGGGGAGAGTAGGCTTGGAATCCCCAGTGGAGAGGCAAGAACAGAAGCTGGATTTTAATTCAGCTGTTAGCTAGACCAGCTGCACGTCTGTTACTTACTTAGTTTCTAAGGCTTTGCATCATTAGTTACGGAACCTGTTGCTCTGTTTTTGTTTGTTTATCACTGCATGCTGATGAGTTCTGAATTAGACATCTTTTGGCTGGAGTAGTCACTTCTCGGTGTGTTGTCCAAGAGGACAATATTATGTCTATACAACACAACCTCCTGGTTCCACCACTTGAACACATCCAAATGACTGGAGCCCCAGATGGCCATGAGACATTGGGCAGATGACATCTGTGTGCCTCAGTGTCCTTGTCTTACAGGTGGAGAGAATCTGAATTTCATTAGGTTGCCTTGCACAGAAGTGCTAGTATACAGAAGCATGACCGCAAGTACTGAACTCATAGATAGCCATCGGTAAATGAGTCCCAAGGATTAGAGTTGATAGGGACACAAAAAAGTTTCTAATGTTGTCTAAGGACAAGAGCTGAAGCTAAGAGTAGTTATGTGAATGAAGTCACTGAACTGGTTAGAAAACCAGACCTCGAAACCATGGTCTGCAGAACTCTGGCCTAGAGCTAATAACGTCTTTCTTGCTAACTTCTCACTGTGATAGAGAATTTTAAATTGAAAATGCTTGAGAAGACTTAGGTTCAATTTCTTCAACTTTTAAACAGAAATTAAATAATACCAATTCATTATAATCTCACAAGCTAATTTATTGCAAAGACAAAATGGGATTGCGATAGTTGAAGGAGAGAATATGCTCTCCAGAGAGCAGAGTACAAAACTAGATAACATTTGTGGCTTAACAAAAAAGAAAGAATAAAAGATGCTTTGGGCTCTGGTAGATATGGGAAAATTAGTTTGTTACAGCTAAAAAAGTTAAACCACAGTGAAAAACAAAATGCAGATGTATTGCTGCTCTGAGCAAAATGTGAGAAGGTTTTTCTGGAAGAGATAATCTCTCAGAAATTCAGTTTAGGGGAATAAGGGGCAGGATTTGTGAGGTAAGTGGTGTGGAGTTCTTCATGAGAGGTTTATGAGCTGCTGAAAGGGGAAGACTGTCACCCTGAATTTTAGAAAATCTAGAAAAAGAAACTTGGGGAATTTTCCAGTGAAATTTTGAATTGAGAAAGAAAAGAAACGTACTTTGTGCTAAACAAGATGGCGAATCTATTCAGAGAAATTGAGTAAGAGACAAAATTCCCAGAATCATGAGAAAAACTAGTCAAAGGCTTCCTCTGGAGAGTACCCAGATCAAAAGGTTGACTCAAGGGTCTCTCTGCAAGATGCCGAGGAAGGGCCCGCTGTGGTCAGGAGGCTGGAGAGAGTGGTTTGGAGCACAGTCAGAAGAAGACCCCAAAGCCACAGGGACGAAAGGAGTTGAAAGACCAGTTTGGCCTAGTGGAAGGGAAGGGAAATTGGTCAGGAGAAGCCTGCTGACAGCAAAGCAGTGGAAAACAAGAAGCATCTGGCAAGGGCCATTTAATGCTTTAAACTCATGCCAAGCTAATTGAGTAATGTGAGCTTATGTTCTTGTAAATTATTTCAACTGTATATAGTTCTTCCCCTGAGACTCCCTTACCCTGAAGTTCAAGATTGGGTGTACGTTTGATTAGGCCCTGAGTGAGCTGTACCACGTACGTATGTTCACCCAAGTGCCATTTAGTGATGATCCTCTACATTCCCAATACTGTGCCCCAAGGCCTTAGGCTTTTCACAATTAATTACTTAACAGGGGAAGTAGTATTATAATTCCCATGTTTTGAATGTGGTACTGAGGCTCCTGCAGGGCTGACTGTGACCTCTTCATTCCTAACCCTACATCGCCAAGTCGTGAAAGCGCATTTGGTGGGAGGGGTTGTGTGAATGAGTATACGTGTTTGAATCGTTTGTTTGTTTGGTGGTACCAGGTGGTTTGGTGGAACCCAGGACCTTGTACATGCTTGGCAGTACTCTACTACTGAGCTACTGTATGTCTTCAGCCCCTCATTTTTTTTTTAATTTTGAGATAGAGTCTCTAAGTTGCCTCAAACTTGTCAGCCTCCTGCTTCAGCTTCTCATGAAGCCGGGAATATAGGTATGCACCAACAGTCCCCTCTCTGCATCTTCCTTTAAAAAGGAAGCCCCCTTTTGTAGGCCCAATACGGAATCATGATGCCATGTGACTCCTGAAGGCATTCTTGAACACCTGGAGTATATTCCTGTAGTCTGCAGAGCCAAAAGTGAAAGTTTTCACTGTAACAGAATGAAGGGTTTTGCTGTTCCACCACCATCCAGCTCTCTCCTCATCTGGTACCTCACTATCCTTCTAGAGAGCTTCTAAGACCTCAGCCTGCCCATTTTGTTTCAGCTTGTAAGTCAGAAACTCTCGGTCACTTTTTCCAAGCAGAAAGTGTTATTTTGTTGAGTTAACTCTGTGCTTCATAGAAACAACGTCTCCTGTGTCCAGCGCTTTGCATTCTCTCTGGGAGTTTTCATATGCCTCTGAGTAATCGGTTAGATTTAAAATCAATAATAAAAACCTCTCTGTCTCCCTCCCTTCCCCTCCTTCCCCACCTCGTTTCCCAGCAACAAGTGTCTGTATATTTTTCATTGTTGTATCAGATACTAAGTCAGTTCAAACTTTATGATGATGAAAGGATTTCAAGTAAAATTGACTGCTAATGCTGTGTCACTGTCTGGAAAAGCTGCAATCCACCTGACAGAATGGGAGATTTAGAGTCATTTCATAACTGTAGAACTTCCTTAGTATTCCTGAAATTTGACTCAGAAAATATCATTAAACACACTTGGTTATCAAGAGAGAAAGGGAGCTTTTTGGGTACTAAACATCATTTTGAATTCTATCTTCTCAGGATTTTAGTTGTGTTATAGTTGTGATTTTTTTAAAAATGTTTTAACTTTTTAGCAGTGCTATTTATGAAACTTCAGTGTTTTGAGTAGAGCTACTCAAAATACGGCCCATGAGTCAGAGTTGTTACGAAAACAAATGAGATAGGGGCAAAAGTCAAGAGTGCACTTTAAAAACTTTTACTAATTTGGTATCACTGCAACATTTTCTTTTTCTAATAGTTCATGTTTATTGCATTTTATAAAATATTTACTCATGATAATAGAAATGGGAAAAAATTTGGTCCTTCATCACAGTAGTTTGAACAACTTGTACAGCATCTGTCACCTTATTTGGTGTCTCCTAGTTTTGAAAAGGACAAGGAGGATTTTAGCCTCAGTTTATAGACAAACTCAGGCTCAAACAGGTTAAAAACAGAAGTCATATTTTAGTTGTCACCCAAAGCTAGCACTTTTCTAAGATAGCACTCTCCTAGTCCTGGGCAAGTTTAAAGCAAATTCATCTGCAAATGCTCTTGCCTGAACTGCTTTTTAAAGGAGAGAAGTGTGTACAACTAACCTTAAGTGACCTATGAACAGATGATATCTGATGACATTTGGGTTACCCCAATTTGTAAAACCCCATTTATACCTCATCACACTGGCCAATTCCCCGTGCTTTCTAAAGGAGTTCAGAGATCCTAACTGCATAGGAGCTTAAGGTTTGAATGAGACCAGAGAGGGACCATGCAGGCCCCTGGCACTGACCCTTCCAATGGATAGCCCAGTATTTGGGGGAAAATGTATCACAGCAGAGATGATTAGGACATTCCTCTTCATGCCACATTCACCTCTGCGTCTCTAAATCTTGTCTGTTGGCCCTTGATCTACATTCTCAAGATACCGAGAATGAATCCCAGGGTTTGAGCACAGGCTCCATGCCCCTTGGGTATCTTCCATCTTTGCTAAACCAGATTTCCCTAGTTTTTGGATATTTCCTGGGTTGTGTGGCTTCAACAATGCCCCAGTCCCTATGTCACTCCCTGGTCACACTCACTACATTCCTTTTAGTCACTGTTCATCCTAGAATTATGGAATTTCATTCACTGAACCTGGCATTCCAGAGGTGGTATGTCAAGAACAAAAGAAAACAATCCTCTCCCTCAGTCCATATGCTATCTTTCTTGCAATGCGTAAGAATCTAAGATTGCATTACCCAGTTTGCATCCTCATCACTTTGATGTCTTGTAGTAAGGTGAAAAGACTAGGTCTTTTTAATATAAATTTCTTCATTTGGTTAGATAGTTTATTTTTTGGCCAGTAGTTTAGCAATGAATTGATTCCTCCTTCACTCATCGGGCACCCAGCCAGTGGAACAGGCAGTGTAATTCTGTAGTCTCCCATTCATGATTTTAATCCTGTAATATATGTGGAGAAGAAATCATGTTGGTGGGAGGAAAGTGGTTCAGGCCTTGCAAGCTTTCCAGTTGGTTGGATTTGGGGCCTCAGAGTCTGTTTGACACCTGCTCTTTAGTCCATCAGTCAGGACGTAGTTAACTCATTAACCAGAAGCCAGCAGGCTGACCCCTTCAGAACCAGGGCTCATAGGTGAGCTCCCTAGGTAGACACTGTGTTGTTTTTAGCTGCCACCCTCATCCTCTGTCCTTTCGATAATCACTAGTCACAGAGGTCCGTTGGTGGGGCATTTTGCAACATCTCTTTCCTTAGCGTCCATTGCACATCTGGTTCTACCCCACTACCCAGCCTGTGGTGGCGTGGGCACTACATCCTAGACCCACACCAGACATCGTGCATGGATCACCTCCAGGGGCTCGGGACGGAGTAGGAGTGGAAAGAGATCATTAACGTTGTTGTTTCACATGCTAAAAGGGGTACGTATGATTCTTATAGTCAAGGAAAGTAATAAAAGAGTAAAGGAAATCACCCCTGCTACCTTGCTGGCTGTAATCCATTCAGTGGGTCCATCGTCTCTAATGATTGCTTAATTTGCTCACAACCCATTCATTTCTTAACTTTTCTCATTCTGGCTTCTACCCCAACCACTCTCCAGAGGAGATAAAATACTTTTTTAAGCTCACTAAAGACCTCAATCACAGGACAGTAAACTATGGACTGTAGCCTGAAGGCCAAATCCAATTGATTGCTTATTTTTGTTAATAATGCTTTATTAGAACACAGCTGCTCCTACTCACACTAATTTTCTCTGACTGCTTTGCCAGGGCACATACAGAAGTGAGTTTAGTTATCCTTCCTTCAGTGTCTTCTGAAGATTGGTTCCAGGACTCTCCTGTTCAAATCCCTTGTATGAAATTTTGAAGGATGTGTATACAATCTCCACACACCCTCTGAACCCTTTAAATCATCTCATATAATACCTAATTCAATCTAAATGCTGTGTAAATAGTTATTATACTGCATTGCCTAGGAAACAATGACTAGCAAGAGAAAGTTTGTTGCGTTTTTTTTTTTTTTTTTTTTAATCCATGGCTGGTTGACTTTCTGGATGTGGAAGATACTGAGAGTCAACTGTAGGTGGGGAAGAGAGTATATAGCCCACAAAGCTTGAAATATTTACTCTCTGGCTCTTTACACAAATCATTTTGCTAGGCCAGGCATGGTGACGCATGCTTGCAATCCCAGCACTTGAGAGGCTGAGGCAGGAAGATCACTTTGAGTTTGAGGCCAGCTTAGGCTACATAGTGAGTTCAAGGCCACCTTGAACTATGTAGTGAAACCTTTTCTCAAAAAGATTAAAAAAAAAATCACTTTGCTGACCTTTGACCTCTAGCAGTAAACTCATTGATTTAGCCAGCTCAGTGGACTTGAGTCCCTTTTCACCCTTCTTGGTCTCTGGTGCTTTGGATCTGGCTTCAAAACATCTTCCCCCATCCCCTGGCCGTGAATTTCATTATCTTCTCTCTTTAACTACTCCTTTCTTCTGCCATCTGTCTTCCACTCTGACCTTCACTCACCTATGAACATACACAAAGACCTAGGTTTCTGGGTTTTGCCAGTGTCTGCATCTCTGGAGCCTAGAACAATGTTTTGCTGAGTGGATGAATGAGGAGAGTTTGACCAGAGTTCTTCCTTTTGCCCCAGTGTAGCAACTGTTTGGATTTACTGGGAGTGGGTGGGTCCTACTAGGCATCAAAGGACGGGCATGGTCATGTGTGTTTTCCCATACGTGGCCCAGACCCTGGGCATTTAGGGACCTGCTTTCCATTTTGTTGGCCCCACACTTGCCTCAGTATTGTGATGTACTATAAACCCATGTGTGCAGGTATTGGTGCATCTGAAAATCTGCTCCCACCCACCCACTAATTTTGTCTAGTCTCTTAGGTCATTACAAATTGATTCTCTAGTCCTTTCCTCTACAGGTTTCTGGGCCCTCTTTGGCCACCACTGTAGCATTAGATGAGGATTCTTCCATGACCCAGTAGATGATGCCTTTTTGCCAGTGTCTGGCTTGGCTGACTTAAATCATGTTTGCCAAGTAAATTATCAAATGAAAAAGGAAGGGCAGGGAGGGAAGCAAAGTGTGCTGAAGACTTTCAGGTTTTGGTTTTGGTGTTTGTTTGTTTTTTTTTTTAACAAAAGTTATGGTTGAAAAGAGGTTTCTCTTTAGGGGCTTTCTGTGCAGATCAGTTAGTAGTGTTTGCTAGGATCTGTTTGGATGTGGTGTAGGGAAGGATTTTGAGACTATCTTCGAGTTTAGTGAAAAAGAGACACTTTAGTGAGAAAGAGAAAGAGTTTAGTGAGAAAGAGTTCTGATCATCTGGTAATGTCTGCTATAGAAATTGAAAGAAGGGCAGTTCTGCCTAACTTGTTTTCCCATTCCACTTTTAAGCTGTTAATATCTACCAAAAAACCTTTAAAAAGGATTTTTTGAATAAAATATGGTTGGCTGCCTTTTCTGCCACCACCTTCCTTTGCTACATTTTTGAAGCCTTCTTCCTTCATATTTCAATCTTTTGTCTATGCTACAAAAAGCACTTTTGCCACAGGAACTACAGATTTTTATAAATGCTGAAGACATATTTATTGTCTCTTTTTACAAGTGTCTTTAATAAGTAAACTCCACTCCCTGACCACATAGGAATTAACTGTTGACATAAGAAGCCCTCTGTTAGGGTCAGTGACATACAAAGCAGGTCTCTAGGCCAATGCAGCTTACTTTCAGTGTCAGCTGAACCCAAATGTGCACCTGTAAAGTCAAAATAGGGCTTTTCTAATTGTGGCTTTTACATCTCTACAGGTACACACACACACACACACACACACACACTTTCACCCACATTCAGCCAAGTAGATTGATTGATTGACTGATTCTTTCATTCATTCATCCCACAGCATCTGTGTGTGATGGGTAATGTTCTAGGCAGAGGTCATATACCCTGGGAACCAGGAACCAAACAGCACTGTCTGCAGCCCCCAAACCCACTCCTTCTTGGTGGATGGCTGTAATCCAAAGGGAACTATTAAGCCAGCAGTGCTGACCTAAGTGAGATGCACAGTAACAGTGTTATTTGAAATGATATTTGACCACAGGGGTGTGTAATACTACTGCTAGTGGGGCTTGGCAGGTGGGCTGCTGTATCAGGAGTGGAGCTGTCTGCCCCTCTGCAAAGATAAGTGAAACTGGAAAGATAAAATGCATTCTGTGCATTTCCTCCCTAGATTGCATCCCATGATCTACAAAGAAAGGCAGGAGCCAAGCCCACAGTAGACAGAGCCAATCCTACACCAAGAACTATCTATGATCTGGCCATGCACTTCAAAAGCCTTTATAATCCCTTCTCTAAAAGTTATTTTAAAGAAATGATCAAAAATGCATGTAATCACATACAAATATGTTCACTGCAGTATTGTATTAGCATAAGGCAGGAAATAACAGAAAAGACCAACAAGTAAAGAATGACTATATAAATTAATTTATAGCTGCAGCAGGGAACTCTCATTGCAAGTACTTTTTCCAAAGGCTATTTAATGATATGGAGAAATATCTACAATGTCAAATGGCTGCAAACCTGGATACTATATGACCTATGTTGAAAAAGCCACATGTAACTGCATAGAAAAAAAAGTAGAATAAAATAGATCAAAATATTTACAGAGCTTATTTCAAAACTTAAATTAACTGCTTAGTTTTGGGATGTGGATTAATCTACATTTACATTCTCTTTCTTTTTTTCAATATAATACTTTTTTTCTGTTGTATTAAACAACAGGCAAGAAAATATGTTAGTTTAAAAGACAAATTAGTAAGAGAGACATAAGAAGGTACATTACAGATAGATACAGGACGAACTCAAGAATGGAGTGCAGCTGCTCAGAGAAATGAGGCACTGCACACTTCCATACTTTCCAGATTGTCTCCAGCAAATCTGTGTTGCTTTTTTTTTTTTTAAAGCAGAGTCTCACTATGCAATATGCAGTTCAGGCTGGCCTTGAACTCAAGATGATCCTCCTGCCTCAGCCTCCAAAGTGCTGGGATTACAGACATGCACCACCATGCCTCGTGCTATTTTCTAACAAAAATATTTTCTTTTTGTTTCAAAAGAAATTAGCTTTTTCCAGGCACCAGTAAGAGTCTTATACTGCTTGAGAAATCTGGGGAACTCATTGCTGAACCCCTGGTTTAGGAGCTGACCTCTCCACAAACCAATTACAGTTTGAGCATCACAAGTCCAAAGAATGCTCCAAAATTGTACATTTTTGAACATTCATGTGACAACTGGAAAATTTTATGCCTGACCTCATGTGAAAGGTTGCAGTCAAATGTATAAAATTATTAAAAATACTACATAAAATTACCTGCAGACTATGAGAATAGGTATGTATAAAACATCCGTGAATGTCTCATGTAGATTTGGGTCCACCCCCAAGATAGCTCATGATGTGCACACAAATATTCAAAAACTTTCTTAAATGCAAAAGTAAAACT
The DNA here is from genome assembly GCA_004027295.1 of Dolichotis patagonum. Lineage (NCBI taxonomy): Eukaryota > Metazoa > Chordata > Mammalia > Rodentia > Caviidae > Dolichotis > Dolichotis patagonum. The sequence continues at coordinate 8,906 of PVJX010027618.1, read as the reverse complement.
CTCAAAAGTCTCTAATGTTTCATATAAGAAGTACTCAACCTGTACCTCCTGGAATATTACTTAATTAATTGGGTGATTTGTCACATTCATACCACCATTACTTGGCCACCAGAAAACCCTCCTTCTCTTCCTTCTGCTGGTAAATTGCACAGCTGCCCACCTGGAGTTTGGGAACCAGGTGAAGCTGTTGTCTGGCCTATTTGAAGTGGTCATTCCCTACGTCTTCCCCAAAGCACTGTCCCAGAAGGAAATCACACTGCAGACAACATCTCCCAAAGTTCACTATTGTCTCAGAGCATCTCCAGCTGCCTCTCTTCCCCCTCACTCTCTCTGGGATGTATACACTTTTGTCCAAAATTGTGGCCAGCTTTCCAAGCAGTAATTTTACCTCAATTGTTGATTTTAAGAAACAGAAGAAATTGGAGGGTTTTGTTCTATCCTCTACACATTTCCAGCATGGCATACTTTGTTCTTTTAAGGAAGATAGCAGTGATAAACCCTACTAAATCACAAGAAATTGCTTTGTCTCCTTGTAGTCCTCCTCTCAGAGGTGTTCCATGTGGCTCAGGCATCTGCCTGACTCAGACCTTGTGGCCGCTGTGGTTTGCTACTACATCTCCCCCCCCTCACCCCAGGCTGCAGGAGAACCTGGTAGAGACTGCTTAACCTGTGCGGTATGGAGTAGCTGCTGCCTATGGGCCAAGGCAGCCATGAGATGATCACACATTCTCCCTTTATTTCCTCCAGACCCCTGTGCCTGCAGTTGGCAGTGTGCTGGGTAACAGGTGATGGTAGAGAAGCAAGGCCTGGGACTTTAGTGATCAGACGGGATGCCTCTACCACTGTACCTATCCAGCAGTTCCCACAAGGGTGACTGAAAACCCATATGTGAAGATGTGTGCCTCTCCTCCCTGCCCAGCACTGTCCTCCCCTTCCAGAGCTTTCCTTTGGCAGCCAGGGTTTGTTGGGGGTTCGCAATACACTGGGAATTGCTCTGGGCACTGGTGATAGCAAGGAAAGACAGCCTAAAACTCCTGTTGTCCTGGTGCTTACACTCTACTAAGGAAGAAGACAATAAAGATGACAAAGGATGAAATAAAGCAAGGAAGTAGAACAGGGTTGTAATTTTTGATGAAGTAGTCAAGGGAGGCCTTGCTGGAAGGTGGTATCTGAGCAAGGACTGGAAGAGGGGAGGGGAGCACAGCTTTAGGCAGAAGCAATAACTAGCCGACTCCTGCTGAGCTGGGAGTGTGCCCCAGCATATCCAAGGACCCTGAAGGACGGTAGTGCATGTGGAAGGGAATGAAGAGTGGGCACAAACAGAAGGAAGACACTGGGGAGGCCACAGGATGAGATCCCCCTTGCATGGAGCCTTGGAAGGCTTTTGCTCTGAGTTCCATGGTGAATGGATTAAATGGGGTCCAGAAGTTGTTCTGCTGAGAACAGACTGCTAGGACGTAAGGGCAGAACCAGAGAAAACACTGAGGAAGCTACAGAAGTCAGTCAGACAATATTCTGTGTGCCGTGGGCCAGGGAAGAAGGAGGGAAGGAGAGGAGAGCTCCAAGAATCCCAGCCCTCCTTCCCCTCACACCTTCAGGTAGAATCAGGTAGAAAGAAAAATGCCAGCCACTCATTCCTGAGAGTCCCCATCTAATAAAGCTAGACAGCTTTGTTAGTGTCACAGAAAAGCTACTTTCTTGTGAGTGGAAAACAAAACAAACAAAAGAAAATCTACCTTTAACAATAACTGAAGCAACACAGGGTCACCACAAACTATTTGAAAATTTCTGAAAATTATAGGGAAGAAAGTATAAATTACAATTAAGCCTATATCCCAGAAATAGGCTGTGTTATTTTTCTGTGTGCACCTACACACATTCAAATTTTTCTGACCTCATTTTTTTTATTTTAAAGAGAAGAAAACAAAAGAGGACAGAATAAAGCAAATGAGAACAGAACAATGTAAACAACACAGCACTTCACAAGACAACCAGATATTAACAGTAGCTACCATAATGTCTCTGAAATGTCTTTGAAATAGTTGTGCATACCTTCACACACAATAATATCAAACACAACAAAATAGTGTAAAACCATTCAAGAGAATGAAAGTATTACAGGACATTCAAAAACCAAATAACAGAAAATGAACAATGGCTTCTATAATATCTCATTTTCCATAAAAAATTTGTTTATACTATCATACATATTGAAATCCAATGAGACACAACATGATACAACCAATAGAAATAAGAAGAACAAAAGCATGGTAGGATTTCAAAGCAAGATGATATTAAATCAGCAATGGCTGCCACAATGTCTTGTTTTCTTCAACGTAGCTGTTCATACCATCAAACATAATAAAATCAAATAAAACAGAATAAAACCATTCCAACCAATGATTGAAAACACAATAAGGCTTCAAAGAAATATAATGTAGAACCATGATTACCATAAAACCTTATGTACTCATCATTTCTTACACTAAGGAGACTATACAGTGTTTATATATATGAGTTTGATTTATTTCACTTATGAGTATGGTCTCAAGTTGCATCCATTTATTTATAAATATCTCAATGTGATCATTCTTTATAGCTGAGTAGTATTCCATTGTATAAAAATGCCACAACTTTTTTATCCATTCCTCAGTTGATGGGCACTTAGGTTGTTTCCAAGATCTGACGATTACAAATTGTGCTGCTATAAACATAGGTGCACTTATATCACTGTGGTATGATGTTTTCAGATCTTCTGGGACTATGCCTAGACGTGGAATAGCTGGGTCAAATGGTACAACCTTTTTGGGGCCACAGGGGACTGGCAAGGGGTGACAGAGAGACGACTCCGGAGATCAGGCTGATGGCGCAGATCCGATTTTTATTGAGGAAGTGCAGGAGTATATATAGGCTGAAGAGGAAGGGCGGTATTGAGCTTCAGGAAGGGCGGAAGTAGGCTTAGGGAAGGTGGGGATGCACTGCGGGGCAGGCTCTGAGTGGGGTGGCCCTGGCAGGGATGCTCTACTCGGTGTGCCAAGGAACGGGAGTCTGAGTGTGCTCAGACTCTCTCTTCTGCCAGGGCGGCCAGCCAGACCTCAGGACCTCAACCTCCCACAAAATGGTACTTACAATCCCAGCTTTTTGAGGAATCTCTAGACTGACCTCCACACTGACCTCATTTTTTAAGCTAAACTTAACACTGTGATTAGCGTTATCATTAGTTTTTGAAAAGGTTGTTTTAATGGCAGCATAATATTCCTTCCTAGTGGTGTGAATGGATTTATGTAGTCATGTGCTTATTAGAGGATGGGGTCACAAGTTACAAATCCTATAAGCTTACCTGCCTGCTCACAGACAGGGCTGATGTCTACAGGCCTCCTTCCAAGGCAGAGAGAACAGACCTGGGTGCCCTTCCTACAGACTAGCAGGCGTGGAGAAGGCATAGAAGAGCTTAGACTCAGAATTCTAGGTGCCTTCCCTGAAGCTATCCAGGGTAAGTCTCTCCTCTGAGAAAATGAAAGGGAGAAGTAGGGAGAGAGGCCAAGTGCATCATCCTAGTGAAAAACATCTGAATATGAGAAAGCCAAGACCAGGGAAGCAGAGATACCTCCTGATACCAGCGACTCAGTGAACTGATGAATGTCAAGTAACTGCTATCCGCAAATGCTGTCAGTATATTCCAAGTACGTGATCCTGGCAAGTGTCCCTTCCCTCCCACTTCCAGGAAGATACCAAAATTCACAAGGTGAATGTGCCTATGTACCAATCTCATGGGCCAAGATGAAGTATCATGCAGACATTCCTATTTGTGTCAATTTAGCAAACTGTGTATATAATGTAGAATCTGTTCAAAATGTTTACATTTACTTTGTGTATTTTTGAACATACTCAAGAGAAGAAAAAAAAAAAAAACAATAGATTCCCCAAGCTACCTGGTCTCTTGGTGACCTCCCCTGATTGTTGATGGATGGATGGATGGATGGATGGATGGATGGATGGAAAGATGAGTGGGTGAAAAGATGGATGAATAGATAGATGGATAGATGATTGGATGGATGGAGAAATGAGAAGAGGGAAGAGTAGCAAATGAGTGGCTAGAAGGGTAAATTAAGACTAAGTTATTTTATCATTTTTTTCCTCTGAAAAGATGTGAGAAGAGTAGTGATTTTACATAGGCCAGTGTGGTTTTATCTTTTCCCCCAGGTGAAACGAAATCCAGTATCAAAATCCCTCCCTCTGTTACAAGAAAGTAAGAGCCACATTGTGATCTAAGATACATGTTTCATCTGTGTGAGCCCAGGAGAGGAAGAAGGGTGACTTTCTAGCTTGAGTGACGTAAATCTGTGGCCCCTATAAAATATATGTTATTACTGTGATTCATTGGGCTTTTCTTTGAAGTGGACTATGGTTTGTGTGCAGTGGATGAAGTAATTGGAGTGAGTGCTTTTCCCCAGAGACAGAATCAATCACTGTTTTAGAAGATGGTGACATTTTAGAAAGAAACTCTGAGGAAAATGTCATGCTTAAAAAATTAGATTTAAACACACTGGCTCCAGATTGATTTTTATTGCACTCAAATGGATACTCTGATTGATTATCAGTCTTACAAATGTTTAGCACATTTCTCACTTCTCTAATAATCAGAATAATCTAATTTTCAATGTCATTTAATGTACTCTATTCAAGGTTATAATAGATCATATTTCTAATAAAACGCAGCAATTATGTAATGAATAATACAGGAGGACCAGCATTCAGATTCCCTTGGTTTTAAGGCAGCACTGAGGACATGGGTAAACCCATTTCTTTAAATGCGATGTACATTCTAAGTCTTTGCTTATATCTTGTACACAGATTTTTTCCTTCTGGTGATACAAATGGAACTTTGTCAGGAAACATCATCCCCCCTAAAAAATTCTTAGGAGGAGACGGCAAGTTTTGAAACCTTTTAGTATATATCATCAGTGCACCCACAGAACAGTGACAGGTTGCCAGGTTCTTTGTTGGGTTTGTGTAGTAATTGCTGCTTTCTCCTTATTTTTGATATAAATTCCTCAGAGAACTACCACAGTTTAGTTCTCAGTGTTTTCCAATATCCATTGTAGTGGCAGCTGATAGTAAGGGTGTTTTAGGGTACACCACAAGGTAGCTAGTATGGAGGAGTCATGACTATATTTAGAGCCTAATTCTTGCCTGCTTATGTTTACTATTTTTTTTTCAAAAGAACTGACTCACTTTGAGAAGTTGTGCTTTTTATATACATGGCTTGGCACCAGCTCCAGTCAAGTGTATATCTAGGTTAGTAATTATGAATTCCTCCATGATGGTGTGCTGCTCATTTTGTTTATCTGGCAGGTATAAGTGGTATCACCACCTGGAGGTCCCACACACAATCGGACCTGCTGAGCTGCTCTCTTTCCAGGCTGTGCTCTTGGTGAAGAATCCTTGGCGGCAGCAGGGAGAACAAAGAGGACTGCAGAGGTTGCAGGCCTGAGGGCATTTTGAGTGGGAAAGGAAAAGGCGAAGCAGACTTCTACTCTAAGACTGGTCCTCGGTATGACCTTGGCATATGCAAACTGTAGAAAATGGTGTTTCTAAAAGATCTGAGCAGAAGTAGATGATAGGCTAGCACAAACAAGATACTATTTAACAGAGATATGTATCAAGTTCTGATTTAGAATCAGCTAGAGCACTGGACCTATAGGCCGAGGAAGACCAGATGAAGATCTGATGACCACGTGCTTGCCTAAACCAACTATGGATAATAGTATGTCTTCTCTCTTAAAGTATTTGACCAATCAGATCATGATAAACCACCAGAACCACCTTTGTAGTTGGCCCCGATCAGAACACACTTTGAAGCATTACTGGTTTTTGTTCAGAGCACCACAAGTTAACAGGGAAGTTATCTAGAACTGAACATTATCGAAAGCAGACTGATGGGCAAAGTGTGCGGTCATGAGGTGTCACTGGACACCTTGAAAGTTTACAGAGAAAAATCAGATGAAAGTTATTTGCTCTAAGCTACTCCAGGGACCATGTGAAAAAGATAAGTAATAAAGTTGGCTACCATTAGTTGAGTGCTGCATTTTTGACATCTCTGTGAGACCATTACCATTCTTTATGGTCTTGGCAACTAGCACTGAGATAGTACAGGTAAACTGCCCAGATTTACACAACTCCAGAAGGTACAGAATTGAGATTTAAGCCCATTTCTTTTGCTTACTGTGATCTTATCACAATAGATTCTCTATAAAGTGACTCTGTATGATCACTACAGCCCCTTCTAAGTGAAAAATTCTATACATCTCTATTTAGTATGTTCAGAATCATTACTGATAAATGAAGCATTCCAAACCCAAGTTGCTCAAAATAAGATGAGTTAAATTGTCACTTAAATAAGTTGAGGAAATGAAGTAGTTAAGAAACTTGGCAGTAAGTTGAAAATAGCAATTGCTAGGCCATCATGTACCTTTCTAGAGCCCCGAAGAAAGGATATATCTGTCTTCCACGCAACCTGTCTGTCTGTCTGTCTGTCTGTCTTAGTCCATCTGGGCTGCTATAAGAAGACTTCTGTAGGCAAAGTGCTTACAAGTAATTTAAATTTCTTTCTTCTGGACCCAGAGGCTGTGAATTCTGAGATGAAGTATCTAGAGATGTCTGGTGAGGGCTTGCTTTCTGATTTATAGGCATCATCTTGCTTTAACTTCCCATGGTAGAAGTGGGAAATGAGAGATACTGGACATAGAATAAAGAGGCATGGGCCTACCTCTCTCATCTGGGGCTTGCAATCCTGCATGGATCATGGTGACAGACAATAATATGGCCACATGGCAGGAGAAGGAATCCTGTGGGGCAGCCAAAGTCCCTTTTAGGAAATGGTCAGTGTGAGGTATTGTAGACATCCAAGGGCAATCAGACTGTCACATTCAAGGCTTAGGGGAATCTGCCTACAAAGGGAGATTGGAGACTTCTGGTTGTATGTGCTCAATAGTAGAGGACTTTGACATGGATTTTGTGACACATGAAAAGTGAGAAGAGGGCCACGACACTCCAGAGTTGGAGAATTCTTCAGATGGGCCACAAGATTGGCTTTGCAGTATCCCAGGGAAGAGTTATCTCAAGCTGAATGGCGCTGAGCTTCTCAGTTTACGTCTTCGACCTCTTTCTCATAAATGCGTGAGTCAGCAGTAGTACCCGGGGGCCCGGGGTTCTCAGTCCACACCCTCTGCTTTCCTCCTTTTGAAGGCAGTTGGCTCAAGGCACTCTTTAATAACCATGTTTTGTAATTATGGGCTACTTTTTAAAGTTAGGAGTCATCCTAAAACGTTCCCTTTGCCCACTGAGTGTTCCCTGTTTTTAAATAAATGTGGATGTGAGCAAGAGGCCTGGGATAAGACAGCCAAGCTAATAATCATAGCTGACCACGAGTCCCTCCGCAGTTAGCATACAGGGCAGAAAAAAATAGTCTATATGATAGAAAATGACAGTTCCTAGAGATGACCAACCATTGTGCAATTTCCTGAGTTTGGTCAAAAGATTATGAAGTAGGAAAATAGGCTGGGCAGAGGGACAAAGGTCTAGAAAAATTAATAAAAAAAATATTATTTTGAAGTCCAGCATTCCTTTCCAGCTTAAGGTCTGGCCAAGCTTAAGTGCATGCATAGTTGGGCCATGTGTTTCTCGATAGTAAAAATGACGAGGTGGGGGGCTGCCAGTTCTTGCTGAAAGTAACCTGGTTGTTCAGTGGAATGGATTTGGTCATGGGACAGAGAATACCCTCACAGCCTGACCACTGCACCAGTGTCCCAAGTGTTTCCAGGACAAGACAGCCAGCTCCACTTGGATCCACCAATGACAGGTGGGCACCCACCATGTCTTTGAGGCTCTTTCCCCTTCTTGGGTTTCTAGGTCAGTTCTCACTGAACCTCTCTCCCTACTAAAATCACCATGAAGGAGACACTACTTCATGCCTCCAAAACGAAGCAAGGGTATTATGAAAGAAAGAATTCTGAAATACTTGTGGATGAGAGGGCTCCATTTCTGGGGTCCACTTCAAAATAACCTGGGGAGTATGGGGAGGAAATAAGACTCACTGTGAATTCTCCATTGAAGCTGGATGTCGCATGAATAGGAGCCCTTTCTACCGTGACCACTAGAAATGTGAGAGATTTCCGTAATACACATCTTTGAATATAAATATTCCAGTTTTCAGGGGTGGGAAAACTAGCAGACCCTATATGGTATGATTCTGTGCTTGGCAGCTTTAGAATGAAAAACAGCAACCCTATAAAGGAAGACAGGCAAATTGTAATTCACTTGGTGAATATTATGAAATGCATGAAAAGTCAAAGTGCTCAAATACTTAAAATTTTAGTCTCAAGGAGATTTTTTTCTGCTATCTTTTTGCATTTTTTTCAAGGAAAGATTTTAGTAAATAAAACAGAACTATGTTGGTTGCCATCTGTAGAATTCTGTGGCTCTCTAAACTCTGAATGACCTTTCGTTGGATGGGAGGTGTCAGAGGGTGGGTGGCCTTTGCCCCCGACACTCATGCACACTCTTCCATCTCACCTGAAGAATGATGTACAGGGTAGAAAATAACATTTTCTGTACTCAAATAACATTGCTTTTGTCTGTTTTTTGCATCTTTCCTCCTCATCTCTGTGTGAATTAGACTTTTTCCCTTTTTCACTGGGCTACTTTCCCAAGAAACAGTAGATTATACAGACATTTGGGGAGACTCTTTGCTTATGAAGGAAGAATTACAGAACTCTACCTCTGACCCTGAAAGCGTTACTCCTCAACAATTTAGAACAAATTGTCAACTTTATTACTCAGATCCTCTGTTCCAGTGTCCCCTCACCCTTAACAACCTGTACCCTCCAAAGGTGTTCAGCGTTGGT
>PVJX010027617.1:0-24698 GCA_004027295.1 Dolichotis patagonum | reverse complement strand
TCCCAAACATGAGAAAAGAAACTGACATTTGGATAAGTGAAGCATATAGAACTCCAAACAGCCATAACCAAAATAAAACTACACCCATACACATAATAATCACCATCCCAGAAATCCACCATAAGAACAGAATATTAAAAGCTGTTAGAGAGAAAAGAGAGGTCCCCTATAAAGGAAAACCTATCAGAATCACAGCAGATTTCTCAACAAAACAATGAAGTCAAGAAGAGCATGGAGTGAAGTATTTCAGATCCTAAGGAAAACCCCTTTCAACCCAGACTGACATATCCTGCAAAACTGTACTTCAAACTGGATGGAGAAATAAGATACTTCCATGACAAAGAAGAGCTGAAGAACTTCATGAACACCAAACCAACCCTACAAAGAATACTGAAAGACATTCTAGATATACATGGGATAAAACCAAGCAAGGCAGACAATTAAATAGAATGGAAAGCTAAAGACACAACAGCAGAAAGATAACATGTCAACAATAAACCAATATATAACAGTTACAACCATTAATGTAAATGGCCTCAACTCAACAATCAAAAGAAACAGACTGGAAGAATGGATCAAGAAACAACATCCAACCATATGCTGTCTACAAGAAACCCATCTAATCCAAAAGGACACTCATAGACTGAAAGTCAAAGGATGGAAAACAATACTTCATGCAACAGGAAACCAAAAAAAGCAGGAGTGGCAATCCTGTTTGCAGACAATGTGAATTTCAAACCAAGAATGATCCAAAGAGATAAAGAAGGTCACTGCATACTAGTTAGGGGAAAACTTCAAGAGGAAGAGATAACAATCTCAAATATATATGCACCAAATTCCAGAGCACCCAGCTACATAAAGCAAATACTAACAGAAATGTAAAATCAAATAAGCAATAACACAATTATAACAGGAGACTTTAACACACCATTGACACAAAGGGACAGATCAACTAGAGAGAAAATCAGCAAAGACATAACAGAACTGAATCACACCTGTGAACAAATGGACTTGATAGACGTATACAATGTTCCATCCAACAACATCAGAATATACCTTCTTCTCAGCAGTACATGGGACATTCTCTAAAATAGACCATATAATAGTCCACAGAACATATTTAAGTAAATGCAAAAGAACTGAAATTATCCCATGCATGTTATCGGATCATAGTGCTGTGAAACTAGAAATTAACGATAAAAGCAACTGCAAAAACCTCACAAACACATGGAAACTGAGTAATACACTCTTGAGCAACCAGTGGGTCACAGAGGAAATTAAAGAAGAAATTAAACAATATCTAAAAGCAAATGAAAATAGAACAACTTACCAGATTTTGTGGGATGCAATGAAAGCAGTCCTCAGAGGAAAATTTATTGCATTGAGTTCCCACATCAGGAAGACAGAACGAACACAAACAAACAACCTGATGCTACAACTCAAACATGTAGAAAAAGAAGAACAAGTCAAGCCTAAAGCCAAAAGAAGGGAGAAATTATAAAGATCAATGCAGAAATTAATGCAATAGAGACTAAGAAAACAGTACAAAGGATCAATGAATCAAAGAGTTGGTTCTCTGAAAGAATAAATAAAATTGATAAGCCTCTGGCAAACCTTATTTTAAAAAGGAAAGAAAAAAATCAAATTCATGCAATAAGGAATGAAAAAGGTGAAATTACTGCAGACTCCGCAGAAATACAGAAGATCATCAACACCTATTTTGAAAACCTCTACTCTCATAGGTTCAATAACACTGAAGAAATAGACAGATTCCTAGATATATATGAACTAACGAGGTTGGATCAGGAAGATGTAAAAATGCTGAACAATGCAATTTCTGTTACTGAAATTGAAAATGTAATTAAGTCCTTGCCTACAAAGAAAGAGTCCAGGCCCAGATGGATTCACTGCAGAATTCTACAAGAAATACAAAGAAGACTTAATTCCAACACTCCTCAAACATTTCAATGAAATTGAAAGGGAAGCAATTCTTCCTAGGTCATTCCTGGAAGCAAATATCACTCTAGTACCAAAACCAGAGAAAGACTCAACTAAAAAAGAGAACTATAGGCCAATCTCCCTAATGAACACAGATGCAAAAATTCTCAATAAAATATTGGCAAACAGGATGCAGCAAATCATCAAGAAGATTATACACCATGACCAAGTGGGATTCATCCCAGGAATGAAGGAATGGTTCAACATACGCAAATCAATAAATGTAATTCACCATCTCAATAGAGCCAAAAGGAAGAACTACATGATCATCTCTATAGATGCAGAAAAAGCTTTTGGTAAGGTCCAACACTCATTCATGATAAGAACCTTACAGAGAATTGGAATAGAAGGTCTTTACCTCAATATGATAAAGCTCATCTATGACAAACCAACAGCCAGCATCATATTAAATGGTCAAAAACTGAAAGCCTTTACCTTAAAATCAGGCAGAAGACAAGGATGTCCATTATCACCACTCCTATTCAACATAGTACTGGAAATACTAGCCAGAGAAATGAGACAGGAAAGAGAAATAAAAGGAGTAAAGATAGGAAAAGAGGAAGTTAAATTATCATTATTTGCAGATGACATGATACTTTACATAGAAGACCCCCAAAACTCTATTGAAAGACTCCTAGATATAATAAATAAATTCAGCAAGGTAGCTGGATACAAAGTCATTACTTAAAAATTGATAGCATTTCTATACACTAACAACAAAAGTACTGAGAGAGAAATAAGAGAAGCCACACCCTTTACACTAGCATCCAAAAAGGTGAAATACTTAGGAATTAATCTCATGAAAGAAGTAAAAGATCTGTACAGCAAAAATTATAATACCCTGAAAAAGGAAATCAAAGAGGACCTCAGAAAATGGAAAGACATCCCCTCTTCATGGATAGGAAAAACAAACACTGTGAAAATGGCCATTCTCCCAAAATTACTATACAGATTCAATGCAATCCCAATCAAAATACCACTAACATACCTGATAGATCTAGAGAAATCACTCCTAAAATTCATCTGGAACCAGAAGAGACCTAGAATAGCAAAGGCAATTCAAAGCAACAAAGGCAAAGCAGGAGGCATCACAATCCCTGACTTGAAATTATACTACAAAGCTATAGTAATAAAATCAACATGGTACTGGAAAAAAAAAACAAACCTGAAGATCAGTGGAATAGATTGGAAGATACAACCACAAATACAAACTCACTCAACCACCTTATCTTTGATAAAGGGGCCAAACATGTTCACTGGAAGAACGACAGTCTCTTTAACAAATGGTGCTGGAAAAACTGGCTATCCATATGCAGAAGACTAAAACTAGACCCATGCCTATCACCATGTACTAAACTAAAATCTAAATGGATCAAAGATCCAAATATTAAAACAGAAACACTAAATCTGCTGGAAGACAAAGTGGGTAAAAATCTCAAAATATAGGGATAGGAAGAGAATTCATGAACTAGAATCAAACTACAAGGGAAATACTTCCCAGAATCAATAACTGGGACCACGTCTTATTAAACAGTTTCTGCAGGTCAAAAGAGATTTGCAGTGGAGTGAAAAGAAAACCCACAAATTGGGAAAAAATCTTCATGGACAGTTTTTCAGACAAAGGATTTCTGTCTAGAACTTATAAAGATTTTTAAAAAAAATCAGACCCTCAAATTCAAAGACCCAATCCAAAAATGGGCATCTGAAATGAATACACAGTTCTCAGATGAAGAAATATGAATGGCAAATAAATACATGAAAAAATGTTCATCATCATTAGTCATGAGAGAAATGCAAATTAAAACCACACTGAGATTCCATCTCACTCCAGAAATATTGGCCAAGATGGAAAACACTACCAACAACAAGTGTTGGAGAGGCTGTGGGGAAAAAGGAACTCTTCTATACTGTTGGTGGGAGTGTAGACTGGTGCAACCACTGTGGAGGTCAGTCTGGAGATTCCTCAGAAAGCTGGGTCTGGAAGTTCCATTTGACCCAGGTATTCCACTTCTAGGCATATTCCCAGAAGATCTGAAAACACCATACTACAGTGATATATGTGCACCCATGTTTATAGCAGCATAATTTGTAATAGCCAGATCTTGGAAACAACCTAAGTGCCCATCAACTGAGGAATGGATAAAAATGTTGTGGTATTTCTATATAATGGAGTACTACTCAGTTATAAAGAATGATCACATTGAGATATTTATAAATACACATGACTTGAGACTATACTCATAAGCAAAATAAACCAAACTCACATGTTTAAATACCATATAGTCTCCCTAGTATGAGAGTTGGAAAGAGTATATAAGACTTTATGGTAATCATGAGTCCCCATCTCATAGCTTTGAAGCCTTTCAGTGTTTTCATTCATCAGTTGGAATGGTTTTATTCTGTTTTGTTTGACTTTATTATATGTGATGCTATGAACAGCTGTTTTGAAGAGAACAAAACATTATGAGAGCTATTGCTGATTTAATACTGTCCTTCTTGGAAGTCCTACCAAGCTTCTATTCTATTTCCATTGGTTCTATCTATTACATTGTGTCTTATTGGGATTTGAATATGTGTGATAGTTTAAATAAAATTTTTTTATTGAAAATGAGATATTATAGTACCCATTGATCATTCTCTGTTATTTGGTTCAGAATGCCCTGTAATTCTTTCACTCTTTGAATGGTTTTATACTTTTTTGTTATGTTTGATATTACTGTATTTGAAACTATGCTCAACTATAGCAGAGAAAGAAATATTGTGATAGCTATTGTTAATGTCTGGTTGTCTTAATGTTAAGTATTGTGTTGCCTATGTTGTCTGGTTCCAATGTGCTCTGTACTGACCTCTTTTGTCTTATTCTCTTTAAAATAAAATGGAAAAAAAACAAATTAAGATATGTTGTTGTGTACATGCACAAGGAATGTAATTATTATGCCCTGTAGACAGGTACTAATAAAAATGGAAAAAGATTTTAAAAAATAAATACATTTTAAACATTAAAAAATATAGCATGGTAAAAGTAAAACCTAGTAATAGAGTCACTTCTAATTATCAAGTATTGTGTACTGTATGTACTTTATTTTTATAGAACAGTGTAGTGCATATGACTAATGCATCATTACTATGACTTTATGATGGGTATGATATCACTAGGCAACAGGAATTTTTCAGCTCCATTATAATCTTATAGGACGATCATGCATAAGATCTGTCATTAACTGAGTCATCTTTATGCCATGCATAATCGTACCTGATTCCTTGACTCAGATAGAGACCCAACTTGGGTAGAAGTTCACCTACAATACTGCCTGCTGAACTGAGACACAAATCTTCACTGTTTAATTGGACTGACTTCTTAGGACTAAGAGAATGTTTCAATGGGTTATGAAAAACCACCCACCTAACTTCTGGATATGAAATGTTCATCCTTTTCCCCCATAGTGAGTAATAGAATCCCCTTCATAAAGAAGTCATAGAGCCCAGAATCCCTCTCACACAAAGCAAGCCACAAAAACCTTAAGAGATATTATTCTAAATTTCTCTGACTTTTTATGCAGGTGCTGGTCACAACAAAATTCTCTGACATACTTTGTCTGATGCCAGTCATGAGACCCTCACCCCGGTGAGGCTGTACCCTACACCTGGGAGGAAGAAATGCCACACCAAAGACGCTAAATGGATGGTATAATTTGTTATCTTGGGTTCTTGCTTTAGCAGAAATGGAAAATAATTAAAACTAAATCACAAATTTACAGAAAAGAAGTTTTAATAGAAAAGCTATAGGAGAATCTGCATCTGTATGGCTGAGGGATGGTTTTGTTCCCAAAGGAGGATTGTCTGTCTGTGTTGTCCTCAGGCATGTGGGGCTCCACATTTGCTGAAATCCAAGGGATCAGAGGTTTAGGCTGATCATGAGAAATTTCTGGGTATAGCTGAATTTTTTTGTCACCCTTATCTTGGGGCCCTCAGTCTTCAAAAGAGATGAGACCCTGTAAATTCAGGGCTAATCATCCTTGTCTGACCAGCTTATGACAGACACTCCTTAAATGATCAACATACCCTTATGCAGAGCTGAGAAGAAATTTGACCCAAGATTCAGAGTAACGAAGAATACAAAATGAAAGTAAAACTTTGTTCTGCTTTTAGTTCTCTATTGGACATCTGTAGGCCTCAGTGAAGAACCAAGGATGATAGAAAAAGTGGCTATAAATCCATGAGTATCCCCCAAATACTTACAAACCAAAGTTTTAATGAATAGCAGGTAATGGCCCAGGTCTCTCCTGATCTCCATTCTTATGGTGGTCCCCAGCTATATCAGGTCTGCACCAACAGGTTTTACTGGCTTTCTCTCCTTACTCGGTTACCATGGAACCATACTTCATCCTATCACATTTCTCCATAGATATCATAGATACATCCATAGATATCTTTCTTCTTGGGGCTTTTGGTTTTCATATGTGATGATTTCCATGTCATATAAAATTTTTATTAAATAAATATTTTATGCTTTTGCCTTGTTAATCTGTCTTATTTATAGAAATATTGACTGAGCTCCTTACAATGGGTGAGGAAAGGGTGCCCCATTTCTAGGTACATTTCCATCCCTACAGAATGCATCCCTACAGAATCACATGCAAACCCTACAGAATCACATGCAAACCCGGGGAAACTGAGGGCTCTCTGTTATGTCTGTCTTAATCCATTGAAAGCTTCCTCCCTTTACAGTGTCACATCTCACTGAGTACATACCTTTCCTTTCTCCACTCACTTTTCAAAGATGTATGGATTTAACAGTTTTTTCTCTTTGTATCTCAGCTGTATAGGCTGGCAAATATGAATGTGACTCTTATTTCACTGGATTACAAAGAGGACATATGAGACGGTACATGATATTGTTTCACTAACTATGGTTTTTAGAAAAGTGTTGCCTTCTTTGGATAACCTCTCTTTAAATATCACATCCCTCTGGGGTTTAACATCAATACCAAGGAAGATAGAAACATTTGAATCACAAATTATTGGTATAGTTGACCTTAGAAAGTCTGTAGCACACCACTAAAGAGTTCAACAGGATTCCCAAACTCATTGCAGACATTTTCTAGGTTGCCTTTCAAACCAGCTCCACCTGTCTTTCCATCACCATAACACACAGCTTATGCCTAGCACACAAAGGCAGGGATCAAAGTTCCTGGTATTTTACTTGCTTAGACTGCTGAGACTAATTCCCCTACTTTTATCCCTGGGGCATAAATGATTTAAAAGTGTTAAAACCCCTTATTCTTCCCAGACTTCTTGGTACCAATGTTTTAACATCATTATATATTTTCTAAGTGTCTGCTTTCATATAACTAAAGTCCCAAGTTACATATGTGTTATACACACAGAGGAAAAGCCTCATCACCAAAAAGAGGGTCATACTAGAGGAGAAATGATTAACTGAGAATGTTCCTTGGAACCAAAAAGAGGACAAAAGTAAAGTTATATAAATCCAAAGGCATTTAAGTTTGGGGATAGGGTTTATATATACAGTTTAGGCTTTAAGAAAAAGAGAAGGACCAGATTTTAAGGTTTTCTGCCCAAAGTTCTATTTGAATATTAGTTCTCCACCAAGAAGGGAGCTTTTGGAGGTGACAGAAGTCTTCACTCCCAAAAGAGAGAATTGTATGTCAGTTTTTGTTTTCTGTTCAGGAGACTGTCAACCTATAATCCTATAGATGTTTATTTTTATCTATATATCTTAAAAAATATGTCAGTTTTCTTACTAATTAAGCTGGTTGGACAATGTGGCTTAGATATGTAAATAGAATCAATCTTCATAATATTTTTCTTTCAAAACGAGATTTCGGAATAGTCTAACCTGAATAAGAGCATATATATAAGAGGAGACACATTCTCCTGTTCCTCCACACTGCTCACTCCCACAGTTGGGAATGAGGGACTGCACAGATACAAGAGTGATGGCGGAATGCATATGGAAACCTAACCTTAACCTGCAACCTGCAATGCCCATCCCAGCAAACCAACCTCTTATTTAGTCCAGGAACCCAGTGTGCTATCTATAAGAATATCAGAACTATCGCTGGTAACCAGTTTCTGCTCAACTTTACGCAGCTCTCCTAATCTTCACAGAGGGGTGAGTGATAGATGGAGAGAAGGCAACAGAGGGGATTTTTTCCCCTCTAAGAATTTTGAAAAATATGAAGTAAGTATAATCCCCCAATGTTGAGTTAGCCATCCTTATCGGTGACTTCAACCAATCACAGATCAAACATATTTGAAAGAAAATGTATCTAATTTGTAGACATATATAAACATTTTTCTTGTCGTTACTGTTTAAGAAATACAGTAGACAAGCTATTTACATAGCATATACATTACATTAATGGGGTATCATAAGTAATCTAGAAATGATTTAAAAAGGACATGTTAGGGTGTAAACAGGTTATTACAAATATTATGCCACTTATTAAGTGACGAGCATTTGTAGACTTTTGTATCTGAGGGCATCCTGGGACCAATCTCCTGTGGATACACAGAAACACTGTATAGCATCTGGCCTTTGAAATCTTAATTCTTTAATACACTTCAGTGTTATGAACAGTACTCTGGTCATCATTCTCCTCCTCATCATCATCATCTAAGAGACTCTATAGGAATCACACCAAATCTGGGGTAGTTAGGGTACAGTGTCAACTTGATTGACTTTGGGATCTGCCTGGGTGATTGGTGAAGCATACTTTTTGGTGTGTCTAAGTGGGTCATGGGGGCATTGCCTTGGGATCTATATCTGCTTCTTTGCCTCTTCTTTGCTGGCACTGCTCAGCTGCTCTGCTTTCTGGAAACCATGAAATAAGCACCTTGGCTCCACATGCTCTTCCACCATGTTTCTGCCTTGGAACCAAGTGACCACAGACTGAATTCTTTTAAAATATGAGTCAAATTAAACACTTTCTCTTTTAAGTTGAGGGTGCTAAGTATTGAGTCCAGAAATTGGAAAGCTAACTAATAAAATAATCAAGAATTTACTAGGCTTCCTGCCAGGTTATTTGTTATTCTAGAATTACTCTGTTCAGAATTGTTCCTTTATTTAAGGTCTGTATAATGAGGAAATGATGCCATGTTACTGGGGTTCTTGTATAAGGTTCCTCTTTTTTGTTTTGTTTTGGTATCGAGGATCGAACTCACAACCTCACTCTTGCCAGGCAGGCGGTTACACCACTGAGCTAAATTCCTGGCCAAGGTTCCTCTTTCTTAATGCCCACTGATTTGAGGAAAGAGTAAAAAGGAGAGCAAATAGTTTCTCCTGCAAAGATTGAACACTGAGAATGAAGACTCAGAGTTGGGGAGGGGAGAAGGATTTAATAATCTTTATTTTTGTTTAAGATGGTAAAGAAAAGAAAAAGTTGAGCCATTATAAAAAACTGGCCTCTGGGTGAGGGTACAGGTACAGCTGAAAGCTCCCTTCTCCATCTGAGTTGAGCTCAAAATATAAGCAAAGGATTAATAAAAGGCCCTGGCTGCCAAAACTGGGAACATTTTCAAAGGCTTGAGCCTAAACAGAACTCACTTTGTTATTCTCAATTCAGAATTTAGAGCATATTTATACTTGTAGTAATATCCTAATTGGATAAATAATAGCATCTCCTAGCTGTTAAAATTATTTGAATTAATACTTGCTCTGAACAATGCTGTAACACACCCCTCTCAGCACACTGTGTTTTGATTTTGATGAACTGTGTGATTAAACCTCATCTATCTTCCCCTAACATGATTAAGAGGAATTGGTTATTAGATAAAAATACAGAACAAAGATGAATGCATCTCTGGTAGAAGCTTCAGGTCATTTTCCAAACAGACACAGGCATATCATGGGAACAAATGGCATCCTAGCATGTTCCTGGGGTGGCCACAGAACATGAAGTTTGGGTCTTTCCCTATGTGGTAGAGTTCCCCTGGTCTGAGAGAAACCAAGTAAGCAGGAAAGTACTGGAGTTAAATCAGAGGCTGTTATTCTCCTGTTGGAGAATCAACTCCAAAAGGCAACATAATTTACCTGTGATTCAGGAGCTTTGTATTTCTATTCATCTCATAGTATGTAGTCTTTCAACTATAGAGTTAGTCCTGATACATCAATGTTTTATCAGTGAATTAAAGATGAGTCTTTTATCAATGGATCAACCAAAAACATTAATTCAATATTCTAATAATAAAAGTTAGTACTAAATGTGGTGAGCATTACATGCAATAATAAGTTTCAGTTCTTGTCTTTCAAAAGTTCAGTTTAGTTGGAGTGATAGTCCTCACATTTATCTCCCTCACTGAGAAGGTCAACCTTGTAAGATGGTAGGGTATCACTGAAGATAGATATCTGCAGAATTTAAGAGATCTCATCAGCAACTCAGCTGTCAGATTTCAAATGAGTGCTCAGAATGAGACAGAACTGGGTTGCTTCTACCTTTTTACTCCCTAGTTGTATTATGTTAAGTAATTGCCTTGACTTCGTTATGCCTCCATTTCTAAACCTATAAAAAGAGGTTCTATAGCAATATTTCTGTAAGGTTTTATCACAAGGTCTTGGCAATAGGCATTCAAAATATGATAGCTATTACTTTTTCTTATTTCAGTTCTCATTGGAAAATGAACTGCTTTAAATTAAATTAAATCCCTCCTCTTCCTCTTCTTTGTCCTCCTCCTCCTCTTCCTCCTCCTCCTCCAACTCCTTCTCCTTTTCTTCTTCTTCTTCCTCCACCTCCTCCTCTTCCTCTTCCTCCTCCTCCTCCTCCTCTGATTTTTTTATTACTATGTTCTGTGTTTCTCCCCTCAACATAATTCTGAGAATGTGTCTACACGCCTGGTTGAATTCATGAGGACCTCTGGCTGAGAACGTGAGCTCTTAGCTCTGAAAATCTTGATACACTGCACAGGAAGCCATGCAGATAGGGAGGGTGAAGATGCTGGATCCATGTCTAGTCACTCATCACTGTAAAGAACACTTTGTTAAGTTCTTTAGTCACTCTTAAATCTTAGTTTTTGCATTTGTCAAAGGGGAAAAACAGAAAGATTCTGTTACCGATTGTCAGGTATTGTGATAAGCAATTCAATGAACACCATCTCATATATTCTTATTGTAACCATTCAAATAAGTTTTGTCTCCATTGTAGTGATGAGTAGACTTAGGGGAATGAAAACAGTTATGCATAGTCTTACAGATAAGATTATACACTTAGCTTACCTCAAATAGGTCCTCATCAGTTCCATCTTAAATAACCTACTCAGCAGTTTTTGGCCTCAATTACCTCAACAGCAAGCTGGGGATATCAACACATATATTTTGAACTTGCCAGTATTCAAGCAAAATGATTATTATGTATTGTGTCCAGTTCAGTTCCTGGAATACAGGTAATGCTTACTAGCTTAAGGATAATCAAGTGCTGATTTGATGGAGTGAGGAGTGGCTGACAAGGGTACATGGGAAATTTCTGAACCCAAACACAATTTCAGGGGAATATATTGACCTAGCTAGACTTCTTTGAAGTCCCTTATATCCTCTCCTTTCCCTTGACTTTAATCTTCAAAGCGGATGAGCTCTGTAGTAGTTTCTGGAACACAAAGGAATCGTTGTCCACACAATAGCAGAGACAGCCTTGTACCCAACTTTCCTACCTTTCTGTCTTTACTGGTTGATGTTAATGTCCAATTCCTAGCCATTCACAGGGGTGCAGATGGAAAAAAATAGCACACAAGGCCTCCAGGTTTATCAGGAATGTGAGATTTGTTCATTAAAGAGCATATTTAATGAACATCTACAGTACACTAATCACTCTTGTATACATGGAGTTACATTTGTAAACAAAACAGACTAAGATCCTAACACTCATGGAGCTTACAACCCAGCAGATAGAGACCTATACAGAATAAAT
The DNA here is from genome assembly GCA_004027295.1 of Dolichotis patagonum. NCBI lineage: Eukaryota > Metazoa > Chordata > Mammalia > Rodentia > Caviidae > Dolichotis > Dolichotis patagonum. The sequence continues at coordinate 12,777 of PVJX010027617.1, read as the reverse complement.
AGGATGGATAAGTTACATAGCAACTAAGAAAATGATCAAAGTACTATAGAAAAAGGTGGGGAAAGAGTGTAGGATAAGGGTTTGGGACCAACAAGGATGGAATAGATTGTGACAGTTTTAATTTGGTTTCCAGGAAATGTTACCCAACTGGCATCATAATTAATATCACCTCAGAGATACTAGCTCTGAGCTAAATCTGCAGATGTTTCATGCTGCTTTGTGTGAAAAGTGGATTGAAATGATAATTTAAGAGCAATTATTTTAATTGATGTTTGCGTATTAGAAAAGTAGTGAGCTCAGTGGTGGGATGAGAAGATATCTTTGTGCTCAAGGACGTTCAACTTCATTAATTTCAGTGCATTTGCCATTCGATTCTTTTCTGACAAGAGGTAACCCTCCCAGGAAATCAGGAACAATTCACTTTCCCTGGAAATATGCTTTCATTTGTTCTCTTGTGATGAGCAGAAAAGACAGAAAGAATCTGAGAAAACCTCAAATTATCAGCCAAAGACTGGAGAGCTCAGCCAGTTGGCTAGAAATATCACCCTTGTGCTTCTTATTCTGACCTGTCCATGTGCAGAAGGCCGAAGCTGGTGGAAAAATGTCCACTACTTAACAATACAGATATCTCACTTTCTAATGAAGTAAATGACAGTGTGTCTAGTGTTTTGCAATTAATTCAGGTCTTACTGCTATTAAAGTCATTAAAAAGGGATATGACAAGACATTTAGTTGCCCAGAAAGATAAGATCTACAGTGGAGAAACCATATTGTTGTGTGATGTTATTTCTTGATATTATATAAATATAAATACAAAAAAAACCCTAAAATATTAACAGAGATTATCTCTGGGTAGTGGACATATTGGTTCTTCCTTATTCTTCTTATGAAACTTGTGTATCATTTTTGAATAAGAAGAGCAATAAAAATGATGTTTAAAACATAATAGCAAATAAATCCAGTTACCTGAAGATACATCCTCATGTTCCAACCAAAAGACTTGAGATCCCTTTGACAGTGCTAGGCTCACCTCCATTCCATTTTATTTGTGTGCAGCTTTGGTAGGAGGTCACATCAGTGATATGCTAATGAATATTTAACAACTAGTTCTCTATTATCTCTGAACATCTTCCCAACACACACATACACACACACACACACACACACACACACACACACTGAAAGAAGCTTTAATTTTTTAGTGTTCACCAATTTTTATTGCATAAGACTTCCCTCCATGGCTAAGTGCAAGGTACCAAAATAAGGTCATTGAACATGGTGCCTCATGTACTAAAACATCAACTTTATTTTCCCAGATTTCTTGAGATAGTTGGAGCTGTAAGATTAAGTCTTGGATGTGTTTCGAATCACAGCCATTTCCATTCCTAGTTTTTTTTCTCCTTCAGGTTCTCCACTACTTTTCTCCTTCCACTATGACTTTGGAAAATAAGCTTTAGTATGGAGGCACCACAATACTGAAAGAACCTCGGTTACGAATGACTGGTTAAACCACAAATACTTCAGTTTATTTGTTATTGCAAAGTAGCAAAATCTACCCTAACATACCTGCCTGTCTTACCAAAATATTTCAGGGAAATGAGAGAATGTGGCCAGAATCTTGGTCCACTTATTTTTCTCCACATAGCTCCACGGAACCCATAGTATAACCCATGTAACTCTATGATAGTATAACTCTATGACAGTATAATCCATATAACTCTTACTGTGCCCATTGCAGTCCACCCTCTGGGTGTCTTTCCATAAGCTCCATACACTTGGTGCCGGCTTCTGGAGCTGGTCTAGGATAGACTTTGGATCACATGTTTATGGGGCTTCATGCCTTATTCTATAAATGTTAGATATGAAAACCTATCAAGAACCATTACAGTATTTTAAAATGGTTGCAATGTTTTCATCAAATGGATTTTTTTGCACTGTTTCCACAGTTTTGCACTCCAGCCCACGTGGTTCCTTTGCTATTTATCATAAGAAGGAAACTTTCAATTGAGATTATAAAATGGTGTTTCATTTCTCCCAGAAAAAGTTGCATTTGCAAGCTGACTGAGGAAGGAAAGACCTCAACTCCTGCAGGGGGAATCTTAACAGTATGGTTGATTAAAAAACAAATAAACTTTGGGGTGAAGAGAAGTGGCATAAGACCCTCACCTGTGCCTATATATCTATCCATTGGCCAGGCAGAAGGCATTTATCTCCATGGGCCACAAAAGCACTTCATAGCTATACCCATCCACTCTGTTGTGCTTCACTGTTGGTGAATGTGTTTCTCTGACTGTGCATTGCCTGTCTTATCGCACCAGAACATAGGCTTCCTAAGAACCACAATTATGAGTTTTTCTCACACTACAGAGCAGAGCCTGGCCTGGGCTATGTTGTGGGTTCTGAAAGGGAAGTTGTCCTCATGCCTTGATCCAGGCTGCTTGTGCTCTTTGAGAGTGAAGAGAACAAAATTAACATAAATACTGCATTAGGCTACACACTTCAATGTTTCTTCATTCAGAATTTACAGCTCTCCTGTGAAGAACCTGGTGTTACTCTTCGTTTACAGGTGAGGAGTTGGCTCAGTGGTACTAGGTGATGACCAACATCCGGGCACCTGTTCTTTGCATCAAATTCCTCTCCTTTCGCTCCCCACTTGTTGCTTCTGGACCTTCCTTTCCATTATCAGCTTATCACTGAGGTCAGAATAGAGCAGTAACTTGGAATCAGGGTGCAGACCCATCTAAGATGCTGGGCCATAAGGTTTAGGGGAGACTAGTCCTCACTTCAGACTCCCGAGATAGCTTTTTCCTCAGTGTGGGAAGAGATTTGTACATTCTCACTAGCACCTCTCCAGTTCTGGTTGCTGAAAGCAGACAGGGGGAGTGAAAAAGCAAGGTGAGAGCACAAAATTTCTTTTGAGTCTATCAAGAAATAGAATACCGTGAGACTGGTAAGAAATCAAAAACACCATAAAACTTCTTGAGAAAGAATCATGCCATTTCTATCCATCATCATCACTCTTTCCAGGCAACCCTCCCTCAATTCTTTCTCATTAATTCTTTCTTTCATATTTTGCTGGCCTTCTGCCAGGTGTGTGATGATCGAAACATTCTGACCACATTGATTAGAGACCGCTGAGTTAGGTCAGAAAGCTAGAGACTAATGAGCCACTGACTACGTGGCTTTCTTTGCCCCTGTAACTGGTCAGCATGTGAGCTCTTTATGTGTGTGGAGTGGGATTACGCGGATTTTCTTTAGTATTTCACCCTGGTGATCAGAATTCCAAGTGAATATTCTAAAAATCTCTGACGTAGATTCAAAACCTACATCATATATATTTATAAGACAGTCAAATAGTAATCTTGGAGTTATACAAATAAAGAGCTAATTGATATTTGTCTTCTTAAATTATACTGAGAAACAAGGGAATTGGATCTGGCTTCCAAGGACATTGGGAAGGTGGCATTGTATCTTCAGTCCTCATTTTGTATCTAGCTTTCATTTTGTTGTTGTTATTGTTTTTTCTTCAAGAGTGTTTAAACTCCTATACTGAAAGCAAGTGTATGAATAATGATCTTCCAGCAATAAGGTAGAGTCCAACTTCTTTGTGTATTATCAGAAGAAACAAAAGGGAAACTCTCCAAGTTAATAAAATACAAGAGACATAGACTCACTCACATCCCTCAGGGGAATCTGAAAAACAACCTTGGCCCTTTTCCCAGCTCATTTAAAAGTAAGAAGTCAATGGAATGATACTGTTTGTGCCAAGCTATAATGGTGATAAATAATGCATAGGCATTTATTATTTCACACTCTTCCCTCCCACTCAATCAAAGGCCTAAGCAGAATTTCTCCTCCTTATGCTTATTCTCCCCAGCTAAAGAGCCCAGGAAGAAGTGACTGTGGCTCACACCTATCCTCAAGCAGAACAGAATCTGAAAGCCCCATGTGCTCCACAGGCCGTAGAGAAAGATGATGCACCCTGCCAGGATATGCCCCAAATCTCCATTTGACCAAGGAAACTCTGCCCAACAGCATATTGTGACAGGCTGAGTTTCATGGATTTGGCCAAATAGAAAAATGAACTGAATTTTCTGAGAATGGCTGGATGTGGCCATTCAGATGGAGGGGAAGATAATGTTCTGTGCTCAGTGAGACAGACAGCTCAAATAAAGTGTCAGCCAGTTTGCTGCCCATGATCCACCCTATGGGTTTTAGATGAGCAAAGTCCAAGTTCTGTCCCTGAGTGTTGAGATGACTGGTTGGTTTGGACAATCTGGTGGAGGTTTGCCTAGAAATAGCTCAAGAACTAGTTCATCCAGATGCCAGAGTGGAAGACAAAATGTTCCATAAGCAAATATATTCAAGAAATAACTGAATTTCTACAATGCTACATTTTTGAAGGTCAAAACTATATATTTGTAAATGGTGACTGTCCGAAAAGGTGATGATAATGGATGAGGGAATAAAACTAATAAAGATTTTCAAACATAATTGACAAAGAATTGCTTTTTTTGCATGGTTCCTATGGATGCATTTTAGGAGTAATTTTCCATGGACTATACTTTAAGAACTATTAATATCCAAAAAAAAGAACCAAATTAATTAAAAATATTCAAATTAAGGGTTTGGATTGTCTTGCTAAGTCCTTTATGTAGTCCTTTAAGCTATGTGATCTTAAGTAAGTTACTTCACTATATTCTTCTTTTCCTTTTCTTTTTTTTTTTGTACTGGGGATTGAATTATTGATCTCATGCTTACCAGGCAAATGCTTGAGCCACTGAGCTAAACCCCAGGTCTCCTATATTCTTTATTTTCAAAATGTAAAAGTCAAAATGATTAAATGAGGCAACGTACAAGTATGTAAAGTCAAAGTCATGTACTTCTGGCTGTAGAGGGCTGTTATTCTGATTATTCCTGTAAAGTCCAGAGTGGCCATGCATTAGCATCGTTAAGAATTCCTAAGAGTTTGGTCTCAGAGATGATGTTTTAAGCACAATAGAAAAAACACAGCTTTTGAAGTCAGACAGCTATGATGTCAAATACCGGCTGATCTAACTATGCTACTAGGCACATTGCTTTACTCTGTGTTTTTGTTTCTCCTCTGTAAAATAAGATTTTAATACATTATGGGACTGCTTTTAGAATTAAATGAGTTACGCATATAAGATTCTCAGCACAGTGTCTGCCTGCATATTGTAGGCATTCTCAAACATCACCTGTTTCCATCGTCATCATCACCACGACCACAACCATCAACTCAATTAAAATACACGACAATCACACAGGCAGAAAACTATTACAGATGGAATGTTAAGGCTCACAGAGCTAAACAGTTCATTTAAGGCCATAAACTAGAAGGACATAGAATATAAATCTGCACCTAAATCTGTCCGTTTGAAAATCTCCATGTCATGAGGACATTTAATGTTAAAGAACATTTCTGTGCTCTGTATATTTCCCAAACTCCATTATCTTATATTGGGACCAAATGAATACATTTTATTAGGTGGGAATATAAAAATGGTGAGTCATTTCTGGTTGAGGACACTTATGCTTTAGGGGACCTCCTTCACCCCTCTGTTCTCTACCATGTCATGCTTTGAAGACACACATAAATATAGTGTATCGCAAAGTAGGAAGGTGATTTGGTGCCAGTGTCTCTGTCATGCATATAGATTTGATGATACCAGAGACACTGCCAAAAGCCACCTGCCAGTCTGCCACTGTGCAGGCATTCACGAGTCAGGGATACATTGTTCACTGCTCAAGAAGAGCAGATGACTGGCACGGGGAAAGATGGGTACCAAACTTTATAAAAGCAAAGTAGTGGAAATAAGTCACTTGTCAATTAGTCAGTGATAGATCAATAAAACTAGAATAATTGCAGCAGTCAAAATGTGTAAGAACACAGTTATTAACAGGGCTAATTAAAAACGATGAAAAACAAGAAAGATGGCATAAAATACTGGCTAAACTTTGTGAAAATTTTAATAACATCCTGTATATATTTTGATGAATATATACTGTGTACAAAACTATTCATAGGAGGAATACTGAGGAAATACAGGGACATGAAGAATGCGGGGAGAGTGGAGAAGGGTGATTTAACTACATCTGTATCATTTCATTTCTGGAGGAAAAGGAAAGAAACATCTGAAGAGAACTTGTAATGCTAGCCTTGCCAAATCCATGTGGGGAAGATGCTTGTATTATTTTTGGAACAAGTGTGTTTTCATGCTATGACACAGTCAAATTATTTTATAAGCTCAAATTAACATAATATTCAGTTCAGTTATGTGAGATTTAAATGAAATATAGTTCAACTATCTTTTTCAGCAGGGGAAAGGGGAAGGTACCAAGAATCAAACTCATGACCTCAAGTTTGCCAGGCAGGTGCCGTGCCACTGAGCTATATCCCCAGTACCCTAGTCAAACTATCTCACACAGTGTTTTGGGTCCAGGGGCTAGGAAAAAAAATAGGTTCTTTTCTTCTCAATTTCCTGACCTGACCTTTATATTTATGCAGTGATTTATAGTCTACAACAAGCTTTTATAACCATTATTCTATTTCATCTTCCAAACCAGCCAGTGAATGGCTTTTTCCCATTTTAAGACACACAGGTCCAAGAAGTGAGTATAGTGGTTCATGATAGACTAAGGGAGGAATCAGATGGCCTGATATTCTGCCCTTGGTCACCTGCCCCCATCTCTCCAAGATGACTTGTCATGGGCCAAAGGAAATTCATCTTTCTGCAGTCTTGCTCTGATAAGCCTCATTTGTAGGCAATAGGAGAGAGCTGAATTAGGAAAAAACAGAGTTCTTCCCATAATTCCTTCACTGCAAATCCCATACGCTATCCACCTGATGGTTGATATTCATGAAATAAAGTTCCAGATTCTACCTATCCTGCAGCATTGCTCACTATTATTGCTTTGGAAATCTGTGAAGGTCAAATAAAATCACATGTGTATGTGCACTGATAATAAGGACACTGCAATACGGTGAAATGCTTTAATATGAACTCACATTGCTATCATGTAAATGGACTTTTGAACTGAATGCTCAACATCCCTCCAAAGTTCAGATCTTTCCTAAAGTTCAAAGAAATACAGAAGAAAAGGGGAAAATCTAGGTCTTTCAGAGACAAATCTGAGTAAAAGTCCAAGGGAAAATTTCTAACTGCAAAGCCTCCATTCAGCTGAGCCAAGAGAACACTGGGCTGCGTGCAAGTCTGTATAACATGGAAGTGCCACAATGTCTTTTTCAATAAGTGGCTTCAATTTATTCACATTGTTTTCCATGCTGTAGAATGAATTTCTAATTTACTATATCTGATATGATTCATTAATCTAGAAAATTAGATTTCTAGGGGGAACATGGTGTATGTTTCCAAAAATTAAAATCCAACTCTCTGTGTTCTTTTGTTTGCCTTCAAAGAAACCTTTCGGTTTGCAAATGCAGAACAAATTAATTTGGTGAAATAGTTGCTTTCACATTTATAAAATTACATGTATGACTTAGTTATCGTGGAACTCTCGAGAAAAAGCAAGAGTAAGAGAGCTCATGGAAATGGAAGAGACTGTTAATTCACAGGGGAGCGGGAAGGGCACCCCCATGTGAAGGACCTGGGCACAGGGAAACTTCCCTACCCAGGGACTGGGAAGTTGATATCTAGAACGAGTGACTGCTGCCAGCACTACAGGGCTGTGATTGTCACTGCTTTAGTGGAAAATCAAAGCGCACTAGGAAATTTCCAGCCTTGACATCAACTGAAGCAGTTGGCTATATACGGAATCACTAATATCCTGGGGACAAGAGCCTGGGTACTGGCCAATCTTCCTGGTCTAAACTTTCACATTATTAAAAGGACAGTAATGAAATTTCAGTAGATGACTTATTGTAAGAGCTTTGAAATGACTTATACAAATGATATTTCCTGTGAGAAATAGTTTGGGGAAAAATGTATTGATATCTACATGTGCAAATAGGTTAGACACCATCATTCCAATTAAAATTCTTTTTTGAAACCTACTCAAAGCACTCAATAAAAAGCCTTTGCAGAAATCATTTGGGAGCAAGACAAGGGGTTGGGCAGAGAAGTAAATTGTTTCTTATTAATGACAATAATGAAAAACAAACCTCAGGAGAAATTTGCAGTATTGTAGCTACTTCGGCCTTACAGCACACTGCATTTTATTTGACTTGATTACGCTAACCATAGCTTCCAGCTCCTCACTACATGTCTCACATCTAAAACAGCTCTTCCCAAGCAGTCCATCATAAGTACTAGCAAAAACTAATTGGGAATTACTTGGAATTTGTATACAAATGACTCACTTTCATGAATCTCCTGTCTTCATCCTTGACAATAACCAATATTAGAGAAATTAATTTCTTTATAATCAAACTTCATTATTCATATAATCTAAGCATCCATAAATTTCAATGATTTTATTTTATAGTGATTTATTTCCTTTTAAGCACTTAATCAGGTATCCTCATTATTCAATGTAAGCTTTTGTCTTTCTTCTCAATTTCCCTCCTGGTATACCAAGACTCCATTCACATTCATTTTTATGAATTTCTGTTCAATTGTATTTGCATAAGTTTTCTATTTTAGAGTCTATATGCTCAAAAGACTTCAAAGTTTTATGACTTTTTTTCCCCCTGAACCTTTAGCAGGATAACAACTTTATCTCTGTTTTAAAAAAAAAAGAAAGTACACCTTTAAATAAATAGCCATTTATTAGCTCAAGATTTTGTAGTGGGCAGCTTGAGCTGGGTCAAACTGAGAAGTTCTTATGCGCTTAGACCAGCTTCCTAGGACATCTCCCATCAGCCAGTGGTCAACTGATTCATTAATGTGTTTGACAATTAACTGGCTTGCTATAAGGGTAACTGAGACTTCACATCCTGCGGGATTAACAAGCTGGTTTATATTGCAATGGTTTTAGAACCCAGGGGCAGCAAGCAAATATAAGCCCAAATACATGTGCACTTCTCATATGTCTTGACTACAACAAGCTACATGACCAAACCCAGAGCCAGCGTGAGAGAGGACCACCTAAACAAGAGTGAGTAAATTGGGAAGAGGGATATTACTGCAACCCTGTACCACAGGCAGTAAGGACTCTCTTTTTATAACATCCTTCTTTTGTTCCCTCTTCCTGAATGGACCTCTTTCCGGCATGTTCTTTCCTAGAAGGTTTTCAAGGAAAGTCCTTATATACACTCTTCCATTATAGTCAAACTCTATTGAGCAAGATTTTCCTTTCTTATCATCTCAGCCTGAGCCAGGGATCTAGGCACTTTGAAATTAGAGCAAATAGAAGAGCTCTTCCTAAACTGTCTTTAACTGATCACCAATCACAGAGTCACTGGGCTACATGAGTTTTGACATTTCACACCTGAACTGGGGGTGTCTCAAATCACCTGCACTGAAGGAAGGTCTGTCACACAAACAGATCATTTATATTCTTCAAAAGCAATATAGATCACAAGTCCGCTTTGCTTTTCTGATGAATTGACTCACTTATAGCCAAAGACATGGTTTGCTTGTTTCCACTGGTTTGCAAATGAGATGTATTTTTAAACAGGTATTACCAATTATTTCTCCCCAAAAGTGCAATGATTCACATTTCTACTGGCAATCTGAGAATGTTTAAATTTTTCATCAGGAAGGGGTAATACAGGCTAATACAAATTCTATCAGTTTGATAAGTATTTGATATTATTCTAATTTGTATTTCTTTGACCACTAGTGCAATGAGAAGTTTTAAATATGTGCACCACTCATTTGGAGTTCTCTTTGAATTATTTATAATTTTGGCCCATTTTTCTGGCCAGTGTTTTTTCTTTATTCATTGCAAGAACTTTTTAATATATAATTACAGTAGGTAATTTTTTTGTTGACTACACTGCAATTTCCTCTCAACTTAGATTTTTACTGATTTTTTTGCCATGCAGAAGGCATTTTAAAAATTATATCTACATAACTAAGTATGTTTATTTGTTGTTAAGTGGCTTTTATTCTCTTTTATATGGATTACAAAGTTTCACTTAGATTTACATTACAGATATGTATGCAATATCCTTCTCTTTTACCAAGAATTTTGCATTTTTGTTATGTACATTTAAGTCTTTTATCTATCTGAGATTTATTTTTGTAGGGGATTTATAAAAACCCAATGTTACTTCCTTCACCATGAATAACCAGTCATGCTCTCACCATTTGTTTAATGACTCATCCTTTTCCTATTGAATCAAAATAGCATCCCTAACATCTATTACGTTTTAATATATTCTGGGATTTCTTTCTGGGTTCCTTATTATCTGTTTCTCTGACATTTCCATTTTGATTTGATTATGGCATACTCTACTATCTGCTAGGCCAATCCTCCCACTGTTGTGTTTCACAGGCTAATATTGAGCAATTTTTTATTTCATATAAGCTTCTATCTAATTAAAACAACTTTTGTGTTACTAATGCTTGAAAAACTGACATTTTCTGCTGCTGCCCTATCTGAGAATATACACTGCTTTTTTATTTGTTCATGTTTTTATAACCCTCAATAGTATTTTGTAGTTTTTTCTCACATAGATACTGTGTCTTTCTTGTTAAATCCATGCCTACTAAGTTAATAATTTCCTTTAATAGTGTGGATAATTTTAAGCCTTCACTTTGGTGCTTATTCCTAAAATAAAAACTTCATAGTGCAGTTTAGAGGTAATATAGCATAATGGATTTTTGAGTTAAGATTACTTGTGTTCAAATTCTGACTTCACTACTGACAACTATTTGGTTTTGGACATGTCATTAACTTTTTGGTATTAGTTTGCTTATGTGTTAAATGGGTAATATTAATGTGTGTTTATAGAACAGATGACTAGCTACCCACTCCAAAGTCCTCTGACTCTCCACAGTGAAGAGTGATTTCTGGGAACTGGCTATCCAGTATCCTTAAGATCTACATAACTCAAATTCCCTTCCATCTACATAGCTCCAAGCAACTGAGTTTAGGACACCAGAACGTGATAGTATTGCTCACTAGATTTAGGCTGAATCAATAATATGCCAAGTGTTTTTCTCTTATTTATTCATCAGCTCAATGTTAATCTCTTGGCAGTCTTTAAGTAAAGACAGCAGAACCTCTATTTTCTTGAGTTTCTTTGAAGGACTTCATGAAATGAACTTGATTCTATTCCACCCACTTACAGAACTTTGCATGAAGGAAGCATTAAATGCAAATGTGACAGGTCACTGAGCTTCCACCTCAATGAGTTTCCAAGGTTTGTTGGTTAGTGTTATTCAGCATAATACATTGTGGACATTATGATGACGATGTGTGTAGGAATGTAAGTTGTTATGTTATTATTATTCATTATATACAAGCACATAAAAACTGTACCTATCAATTTTACTTCTCATTTTTTTGTCTTTTAAGGTCATTGAAGATTTCTGGATATACAATCATACAAGAAAACAGATAGCTGGATCTCTTTCAGTGTTTACACTAAGGACATAATTTTCTTATTTTACTTCATTTGCTTAAATTTCCAAGACAGTGTTGATTAAAAAATCTTGATAGCAGATATTCCATTTATTTCATATTATTAGTATAAATGAACTTATTCAGTTACTCTTTTTTTTAAATTTTATTTTAAAGAGAATAAAACAAAAGAGGGCAGAACAGAACAGATCAGAACAGGACAACACAGGCAACACAGTACTTTACATTAAGTCAACTGGACATCAACAGCAGCTATCACAATATCTCTTTCTCTGCTATAGTTGAGCATAGTTTCAAATACAATAATATCAAACATAACAAAATACTATAAAAAAATTCAAAGAGTGAAAGAATTACAGGGCTTTCTGGACCGAATAACAGAAAATGATCAATGGATACTATAATATCTCATTTTCGATTAAAAAAAATTGTTTAAACTATCACACATACTCAAATCCCAGTAAGACACAATGTGATAGATAGAACCAATGGTAGTCAAAGAATAGAAGCATGGTAGGATTTCTAAAAAGAATGATATTAAATCAGCAATACCTGTTATAATGTTTTGTATTCTTCAAAACAGCTGTTCATACCATCACACATGATACAGTCAAACAAAACAGAATAAAACCATTCCAAATGATGAATGAAAACATTGAAAGGCTTCAAAGCTATGAGATGGGGACTAATGCTTACCATAAAATCTTATATACTCTTACCAACTCTCATGCTAGGGAGACTATATGGTATTTACACATGTGAGTTTGGTTTATTTCAATTATGAGAATGGTCTCAAGTCGTGTCCATTTATTTATAAATATCTCAATGTGATCATTCTTCATAGCTGAGTAGTAGTCCATTGTATAAAAATGCCACAACTTTTTTATCCATTCCTCAGTTGACGGGCACTTAGGTTGTTTCCAGGATCTGGATATTACAAATTGTGCTGCTATAAACATGGGTGCACATATATCACTGTGCTATGATGTTTTTAGTTCTTCTTGGAATATGCCTAGAAGTGGAATACCCGGGTCAAATGGGACTTCCAAACCCAGCTTTTTGAAGAATCTCCAGACTGACCTCCACAGTGGTTGCACCAGTCTACACTCCCACCAACAGTGCAGAAGAGTTCCTTTTTCCCCACAGCCTCTCCAGCACTTGTTGTTGGTAGTATTTTCTATCCCAGCTATCTTTCTGGAGTGAGATGGAATCTCAGTGTGGTTTTAATTTGCATTTCTCTCATGACTAATGATGATGAACATT
>PVJX010027616.1:0-24691 GCA_004027295.1 Dolichotis patagonum | reverse complement strand
CAAGCAGAATACATAAAGCAGATTCAAAGAGATATACAGGAAATCAAAAATTCTACTGAAAGCTGTAAAAACCGCCTCAGTGAAAGTGAAGATAGACAGACCTTGAAGATAAGATTGCAGCTAGTGAACAGGAAAGGAAATATCTTTTAAAAATAACAAAGAATCAGGAAATAACAATTCAACACTGCAAGATGATGCAAAGAAAAATAACATAAGATTAATAGGGATAAATGAAAAAGAAGGGGACAGCCCAAATGATATCAAGAGGTTGTTTGAAGAAGTAATAGCTGAAAACTTCCCAAATATAAGAATGGAGACTGACATTTGGATTAGTGAAGCATATAGAACTCCAAATATCCATAACCAAAATAAAACTACACCCAGACACATAATAATCACCATCCCAGAAAACCACCACAAGAATAGAATACTAAAAGCTGTTAGAGACAAAAGACAGATCACCTATAAAGAAAAACCTATCAGAATCACAGCAGACTTCTCAATACAAACAATGAAGTCAAGAAGAGCATGAAGTGAAGTATTTCAGATCCTAAAGGAAAACCACTTCCAACCCAGACTGATGTACCCTGCAAAACTGTCTTTCAAAATGGATGGAGAAATAAGATACTTCCATGAAAAACAACAGCTGAAAAACTTCATGAGCACCAAACCAACCTTACACAGAATACTGAAAGACATTCTAGATACACATAGAATAAAACCACCAAGCAAGGCAGACAATTAATAGAATGGAAATCTAAAGATACAACAGCAGAAAGATAACATGTCAACAAGAAACCAATATATAACAGTTATAACCATTAATTTAAATGGCTTCAACTCACCAATCAAAAGAAACAGACTGGCAGAATGGATCAAGGAACAACATTCAAACATATGCTGTCTACAAGAAACCCATCTAACCCAAAAGGAAACCCATAGACTGAAAGTCAAGGGATGGAAAACAATACTTCATGCAACAGGAAACCAAAAAAAAGCAGGAGTGGCAATCCTGTCTGCAGACAATGTGAACTTCAAACCAAGAATGATCCAAAGAGATAAAGAAGGTCACTACATAATAGGGGAAAAATTCAAGAGGAAGAGATAACAATCTTAAATACATATGCACCAAATTCCAGAGCACCCAGCTATATAAAGCAAGTACTAACAGAAATGAAAAATCAAATAAGCAATAATACAATTATAACAGGAGACTTTAACACACCATTGACACAGAGGGAGTGATCAACTAGAGAGAAAATCAGCAAAGGAATAACAGAACTCAATCACACTTGTGAACAAATGGACTTAATAGACATATATAGAGTTTTCTATTCAACAACATCAGAATATACATTCTTCTCAGCAGTATATGGGACATTCTCTAAAATAGACCATATACTAGCCCACAGAACACATTTAAGTAAATGCTAAACAATTGAAATTATCCCAAGAATGTTGTCGGATCATAGTGCCATGAAATTAGAAATTAATGATAAAAGCAACTGCAAAAACATCACAAACACATGGAAACTGAGTAATACACTCTTGAGCAATCAGAGGTCATGAAGGAAATTAAAGAAGAAATTAAACAATATCTACAAGAAAATTAAAATACAAAAACAACTTACCAGAATTTGTGGGATGCAATGAAAGCAGTCCTCAGAGGGAAATTTATTACACTGAGTTCCCACATCAGGAAGACAGAATGAACACAAGTAAAGAGCCTAATGCTACAACTCAAACATCTAGAAAAAGAAGAGCAAACCAAGCCCAAAGCCAAAAGAAGGGAGGAAATTATAAAGATCAGTGCAGAAATTAATGCAATAGAGACTAAGAAAACAAAGGATCAATGAATCAAAGAGTTGGTTCTTTGAAAAAAATAAATCAAATTGATAAGCCCCTGGCCAACCTTATTTTAAAAAGGAAAGAAAAAACTCAAATTCATGCAATAAGGAATGAAAAAGGTTAAATTACTACAGACTCGGTGGAAATACAGAAGGTCATCAACACCTATTTTGAAAACCTCTACTCTCATAGGTTCAATAACACTGAAGAAATAGACAGATTCCTAGATGCATATGAACTACCAAAGCTGGATCAGGAAGAGGTAAAACAGCTGAATAACCCAATTTCTATTACTGAAATTGAAAATGTAATTAAGTCCTTGCCAACAAAGAAGAGCCCAGGCCCAGATGGATTCACTGCAGAATTCTACAAGAAATACAATGAAGACTTAATGCCGACACTTCTCAAACTCTTCAATGAAATTGAAAGGGAAGCAATTCTTCCTAAGTCATTCCTGGAAGCAAATATTACTTTAGTACCAAAACCAGAGAAAGACCCAACTAAAAAAGAGAACTATAGGCCAATCTCCCTAATGAATATAGATGCAAAAATTCTCAATAAAATATTAGCAAACAGGATGCAGCAAATCATCAAGAAGATTGTTCACCCCGACCAAGTGGGATTCATCCCAGGAATGCAGGGGTGGTTCAACATATGGAAATCAATAAATGTAATCCACCATATCAATAGAGCCAAAAGGACAAACCACATGATCATCTCTATAGATTCAGAAAAAGCTTTTGATAAGGTCCAACACTCATTCATGATAAGAACCTTACAGAGAATTGGAATAGATGGTCTTCACCTCAATATGATAAAGGCTATCTATGACAAACCTGCAGCCAGTATCATATTAAATGGCCAAGACTGAAAACCTTTATCTTACAATCAGGTACAAGACAAGGATGTCCCCTATCACTGCCCCCTTTCAACATAGTACTGGAAATACCAGCCAGAGCAATTAGACAAGAGAGAGAAATAAAAGGAGTGAAGTTAAGAAAAGAGGAAGGTAAATTATCATTATTTGCAGATGACATGATACTTTATAGAAGACCACCAAAACTCCATTGAAAAGCTCCTAGATATAATAAATAAATTCAGCAATGTAGCTGGATACAAGTCAATACTCAAAAATCAATAGCATTCCTATACACTAACAACAAAAATACTGAGAGAGAAGTAAGAGAAGTCACACCATTCACACTAGCATCCAAAAAAGTGAAATACTTAGGAATTAATCTCCTGAAAGATGTAAACAGCTATATAAGGAAAATTACAATACCCTGAAAAAGGAAATCAAAGAGGACCTCAGAAAATAGAAAGACATCCCCTGTTCATGGATAGGAAGAACAAACACTGTGAAAATGGCCATTCTCCCAAAATTACTATACAGATTCAATGCAATCCCAATCAAAATACCACTAACATACCTTACAGATTTAGAGAAATCACTTCTAAAATTCACCTGGAACCAGAAGAGACCTAGAATAGCAAAGGCAATTCTAAGCAACAAAGGCAAGGCAGGAGGCATCTCAATCCCTGATTTGAAAATATACTACAAAGCTACAGTAATAAAATCAACATGGTACTGGAATAAAAACAGACCTGAAGATCAGTGGAATAGATTGGAAGATACAACCACAACCACAAAACCACTCAACCACCTTATCTTTGATAAAGGGGCCAAACATTTTTGCTGGAAGAATGACAGTCTCTTCATCAAATGGTGCTGGAAAAACTGGCTATCCATATGCAGCAGACTAAAACTAGAGCCATGCCTATCACCATGTACTAAACTAAAAGCTAAATGGATCAAAGATCTGAATCTTAACACAGAAACACTAAATATGTTGGAAGACAAAGTAGGTAAAAACCTCGAAGATATAGGGGTAGGTAGAGAATTCATGAACAAGAATCATACTGCACGAGATATACTTCCCAGAATCAATAACTGGGACTATATCTTATTAAAGAGTTTCTGCATGTCAAAAGAGATTTCCAGTAGAGAGAAAAGAAAACCCACAAATTGGGAAAAAATCTTAATGGATTGTCCCTCAGACAAAGGACTTCTATCTAGAACTTATAAATAATTAAAAAAATCAGACCCTCAAAATTCAAAGACCCATTCCAAAAATGGGCATCTGAAATGAATACACAGTTCTCAGATGAAGAAATATGAATGGCAAATAAATACATGAAAAAATGTTCACCATCATTAGTCGTTAGAGAAATGCAAATTAAAACCACACTGAGATTCCATCTCACCCCAGAAAGAATGGCCAGGATAGAAAAAACTACCAACAACAAGTACTGGGAATGCTGTGGTGAAAAAGGAACTCTTCTGCACTCTTGGTGCGAGTGTAGACTGGTGCAACCACTGTGGAGGTCAGTCTGGAGATTCCTCAAAACCTGGCTTTGGAAGTCCCATTTGACCCAGCTATTCCACTTCTAGGCATATTCCCAGAACTGAAAACATCATACCACAGTGATATATGTGCACCCATGTTTATAGCAGCACAATTTGTAATAGCCAGATCTTGGAAACAACCTAAGTGCCCATTAACTGAGGAATGGATAAAAAAGTTGTGGCATTTTTATACAATGAAGTACTACTCAGCTCTAAAGAATGATCACATTGAGATATTTATAAATAAATGGACACAACTTGAGACCATACTCATAAGCTAAATAAACCAAACACACATGTGTAAATACTGTATAGTCTCCCTAGTATGAGAGTTGGTAAGAGTATATAAGATTTTATAGTAATCATGATTCCCCATTTCATTGCTTTGAAGGCTTTCAATGTTTTTATTCATCAGTTAGAATGGTTTTAATCTGTTTTGTTTGACTTTATTATGCGTGATGGTATGAACAGCGGTTTTGAAGAAAACAAAACATTATGGCAGCCATTGCTGATTTAATATCGTCTTCCTTAGAAGTTGTACCATGCTTCTATTCTGCTATTACCATGGGTTCTATTGTGTTGTGTCTTATTGGGATTTAATATATTTGATAGTATAAACAAATCTTTTTTATTCAAAATGAGATATTATAGTAGCCATTGATCATAGTTATTCAGAATGTCCTGTAATTCTTTCATTCTTTTCAATGGTTTTATACTATTGTGTTATGTTTGATATTATTATATCTGAAACTATGTTCAACTATAGCAGAGAAAGCGATATTTTGACAGCTACTGTTAATGTCTGGTTGTCTTTTTGTAAAGTGTTGTGTTGCTTATGTTTTTCTGTTCTGATCTGCTCTGTTCTGCCCTCTTTTGTTTTATTCTCTTTAAAATAAAAAATATTAAGAACTGTAGGAGTATAAAACCCAAAATGCATAATTGCTATTGTAAAAGAAAGAAAGCAAAAGAAAGTGCTCTAAAGGCTATGACTGCATGTATGTTTAAGTGTGGAAGATAGATGACCATACTACTGTTTTTGTTAGATTGTTGAGCAGAACTGTTAATAGTCTCACTGTTTGAATGTCTACTTTGTATGCTTTAACTTTGTAACTTGAAAAATTATTTCCAAGATGACAGTATGTAATTTATCAACTAGTATTTTCTTAGTGGTTTTTTTTTGTTGTTGTTCTTTTCTTTTTTTCCTTTGCAATTCTTTATTGCTGCTATCCATTTTTCTGTTTTGTTTGGCTGTTTTTTTCTTTCTAAATAAAATTTAAAAATAATTAAATAAAAGAAATGAGAAAAATTTGTTGTCTCCATTTACCTATGAAGGCCTCAAGATCATACTTCTTCATAGCTGAGTAATATTCAATTGTATAGAAATACCACATCTTTTTCATCCACTCTGCGGTTGGTGGGCATCTTGGTTGTTTCCAAGATTTAGCTATTACAAATTGTGCTGCTATAAACATGGGTGCACATATATCACTGTAATATGAACTTTTCAGTTTTTCTGGGAAAATACCCAGGAGGGGAATAGGTAGGTTGAATGGAGCTTCCAGTCCAGTCTTCTGAGAATTCTCCATATCGATTTCCATAGTGGTTGCACCAGTCTACACTCCCACCAACAGTGGAGCAGTGTTTCTTTTTCCCCGCAGCCTCACCAACATTTGTTATCAGTTGATGTCTTGATGTCAGCTATTCTTTCTGGAGTGAGATGAAATCTCAGTCCTTATTAGTGAAATCAATAAGAATCATATTTATAGATATCACATTGTGTCTCTAGTGTAAAAAGTAATGTAAGAAATATAGGAGAAATAAAACCCAAAATTTGTAATTGCTACTGTAAAAAAGATAGGAACAGAAAGTGCTCTAAAGGATATAATTGCATGTATGTTTAAGTGTGTAAGATGGATGACCATATTACTTATTTTGTTAGATCAGGAACAGAACTGTTAACAGTCTCGTTTGAATGTGTGCTTTGTATGTTTTAATTTTGTAACTTGAGCAACTATATCCAAGATGACAGTATGTAATTTATCAAGTAATGATTTCTTAGTATTTTTTGTTCTTTTGTTTTTTCCTTGGAATTTTGTATTGTTGCTACCCTTTTTTCTGTTTTGTTTTCTCTTTAAATAATTTTTTTTTAAAAATGAGAAAAAAAGAAGTGAATGAATCAATGACTACATGAGCCATTGAAGAAAGGGTTGGAGGAAGAAAGGAAATAAGGACAAGAAGAAACAAAGGGCAGGAGAGAGGGAGGGAAGAGAAGATGCAAAGGAGGAAGGAAAGAAGGAAGAGAGGTTAGGAGGGAGCATTGAAGGGTGGAAACGAGAGGGCGAGGAGTAACAAAAGAGAGGAAAAAGGAAGGGAAGGCAGGAGAAAATAAAGAAAGTAAGAAAATTATGCTATAGTTGATAAGGCAAAGAGAATGCAAGTGAATTTTTGATGTCATAAAATTTAAAAATTTAACTAATAGGCTATGGTGTACATTGAAAACTAAGAGTGCTCTTCAAGTTGTTCAAATTCCAAATTGGCCTGAACAGGATGTTCTGAAAACAAGCTCAATCCTGCTGATGTTGCTCTTGCATCTAGATTTATAAGGATCAAGAACAATCAGCAAACTACCCCATCTCCATCCTCTGCATATCATAACTGTTTTTGCTCCAGAAGGGGGCAAGAATACATTCAACTTCACCCTTCTCTCCACTGGGTCTTCCCTGAACATGCTTTAGTCTCACCACAAGGAGCTGTTTAATCTCTGCTCTCCACTACATTCTACGAAGCACTGGCCAAAGACATAGAGAAAATTAGTAGAAAAATTTGCTTCATGCCTGTCTGATTTTGAGGAGTGCTTCAGAGAAATAGGCAGCTGTCCAGCATCATGAGATATCAGAAGCAAGAGGATGTATCATTCTCTGACAGGTCTCCTCCTTACCCACTTGCAGCCCTTACCTACCTGATGTAGATATAAGTGATGTTGGTGAAAGCTCATTTGCTCCTTACATTTCTTTGTTCCAGATTTTATTTTGTACAGCTGTTAGTACAAGTTTGCAGTACCTAATGATCACATTCTTTGTGGTGAGTTGGTAGCTGTACATAACACATCTCAATACATTTTTTAAAATTCTCTGTCTTTTCCAGGACTTGTTCCATTTAAAAATATCCTGGTTGTTACAGTTTGTGTCTGAGTAGGCCCCCAAGCCTTGTGCAGTCAAGGAGGCAGCTGAATCTAGTGTTTGTGATTGGTTCATTGTCTAGTGCTGAAATTGGTGGCATGAATGCTATACCCAGCTAGGGTTGGGTAACCAGCATACAATATAGGGGAAGGAAAAAGTCGTGCTTTTCCTTTTTTCCCTTTTTACTCTTGCTATTTGAGGTCACCATGAATTATTGCTCCTCAGCCTTGGAGCCAGCTGTGTATGAACTAAAGCCTCCAAAAAGCTGTAAGATAAGTGAATCTTTCCTTGCTTCATTTTGGGTGTCAGATATTTTGTCTCAACAACAAGAAAAAAGTAATGAAGACACTGATACAATACATGATTACCTTAAAAGGTAGTGTTGTTAAAAAGTCATACTGTATAGTGACCAGGGCACAAGTGAAAACTACAGAACTTAATTTACCTCATGTCAAACCTTATATATGATTCCCTTCTAAAACATATGTCACAGGTGGGAATTCCACGAGGCATGAAAAATGTACTGCATCTTTCCTTCAGAGTGCTAGAGATGAGAAATTCATTATTATTCCAGGATACCTAGTGTAATTTTTTTTAACATATTTTAAAACTAATAATTCTTACTTTTTTGAAGAGTAAGGCTCACTCTTTAGGTCTGTAATCCTACTCTTAATAACATATTTATAAAGTTCTTCCATTTCTGTCACTATTATTCCAGTATGTAGGGTTATCTCTAGTACTTGCCTACATTTTTTTCTACTATATTTGCAATGTTCAATGTAGTAGTCACCAACCTACATGACTGAAAGAATTAGCTCTGTATGCCAATTTAGTTATACTTTGGTCTCCAGTTATGTAATGAAACACTAATGTAAGTGTTGCTATGAAGGTATTTTAAGGCATTTAACATCTACAAATAGTTGATATTAAAGCAAGATTATCCTCAATAATATAAGGTTTATATGTTTAGATGAAAATTATAAGAGAACTGATATTTCTCTGAAGAAAAAGAGATTCTTCTTATGGAGTGCAACTTAAGCTCCTTCCCAAGCCTTTTCAACCCTTGTTTCCTTGTGCATTTTGGGCCTGTCAACCTTGGTCTTCACCATCATATCAACTGCTTGTTTCCAAAATGTTGCTATGCTTTGGTGATGCATGGAAACAGATGTTCCCATTCTGCGGGTCTTCTTATTACTAAAACCATGCTTTATTTAGTGGATAATTTAGTATTCATTTTAATAAAGAATTAAAATTAAACAAATTTAAAGCCAGTCACAGCATCCAGGTCAGTTGCCTATTGCACTAGTGGCTACTCTATTGAGTAACACAGGTGTCCATTGTAACAGAAAGTGCTGTACTTTTCTAATTCACAGTATGCTTCTAAATAAGTTCCCAGTTTCCTTAATAATTTTTATTTAATATGTGGGTGCAACATCTAATCACATCCTGCAGACTTGTTAATGTTGTAATATCCCTGTTTGTTGGGAGCTGTTGAAGCTGGAAACTGAACACACATGCAGGGCTGTGGCATGGCTGGGGCGTGTCTCACCCAAGAACAAAGTTACGCCTCAAAGGGCAAGATAAGGCCACAGCTGAGGACACCTGGCTCCAACCCCAACTAAGAAGACAGAGATTATACTGCAGTCATTTCACTCCTATAGTGAAAGTCAACCTGGAGACTTTCTCCTAAGATACTTCTCCTAAGTTAACATAAGATAATTCTCCTAAACTGATATAGTCTGTTACTTGGAAAAGTCCTTGAACCACTCCCAAGGTGCTGCTTAGTTTCCTCCGTATTCCACTCCTTCCTTGTTTGAAAACTAAATAAATACAGGCCCCCCCCAGAGACATTCCTTGTCTCAGCCCCTAGAGTGTCGAATTGTACTAGGTGTTTTGATTCTCTTGGAGCCCTAAAATGATATCCCTTGTCTCATTTATTTAAGCCATTAACATATACACACTTAGTAGACTGGGGAGCTTGGTCAGGTGCATGATACCTGTTAAAACATTATACTAACAGTTAAGCATGCCCTTCAAATTAAACTAGATTAGTCTAGGTTTTAGAGGATTTATCCTTTAAATTAAATGCTATTGAAATAGTCTCTAAAGCTACCTATATTTGAATATGGTCACATATGTTTTCCTACCTACTATGGAATGTTTTGTTTTACATTTCTCTCACTTACCCATAAAGAATTTCATTTCAAAAATAAAACTAATTAGCAGAAACAAAGGAGAAGATAGAAAACCTAATCTGAACATCTACTATATAAAGACATATCCACTGGAAAAATTAAGAGTTACTAATAAACAGAAAACACTACTACCAAAAATATAGGAGTGGTAAATGAGAGATACTAAGAAGTGCAGGATGGAAAACATAGAAAAAGGTAAGAGAAAGAGTGAAGTAAGAGATTTCTAAGAAAATTGGAAAAAGAGCAGTGTAAGGGAAATGTGACTTTATAAAGCATTATGTATAATTTCAATACTTCATTATGATTTAGCATTAATCCAGGAATACATGCAAGGATTAGGTTTAATTTGTATTACTTACAACTATTCTTTTTAATTAAGTATTCTAGGGATGTACTTTTGATGAAATATTGCCCTGTGTTTGAAAGGTCCATTATCTTGCTAGCTCACAGTTTTTGGAGCTTTCAATCCATACTCAACTGGCTCCAAGGCAGAGTGGCGTGACCACAGGGCAACCATTCAAGGTGGCAGCAAGCAACAAGAGCCAAAGAGTCAAAGGGGAGAGCACACCACCTTCCCTTTCTTACATTGTATGCCGGCTCGCTGCCTGAGTGGGTGCAGCACTCACACTGACAATCCCAGTGCTAGACAACAAACCAATCACAAACACTAGACTCAGCCACCTTTGAAAGGCTTGCCCCCCACGACTGCTTGAGGCTTTGGGGGAACATCAAAACACAAACCATAACAGCCAGTATTTATTCTGTATGTATTATCTTCTTAGTATGTTTGCACTGTATAACCATTGCATTTCTTTTGGGAAATTAGTAAATACACAAGCTGTATCTTCAACATTTTGATCCCCTTTCACCTATCCTATCCTATTTCTTTCCCTGAACCCCTTTCTTCATCATCAAGCATCTCCTTCCCTGTTTCCTTCCATCTCTCCTTTGTTTTGCTCTTGAAATTATTTATAGTTTGGATTTCTTGTGTAAAAGAAACCATCCAATTTTAACATTTTGCATCTGATTCATTTCACTTAACATTACAGTCTCAAGGTACATATCACTTCCTAAAAATCACTCAAATTTATCCTTCTTTGCAAGCTGAAAAATACTTCATCATGCAAATACATTTTTTTATTCATTTGCCTGTTAACAGGTGTTTACTTGATTTCCGTAATTTAGCTATTGTGAATTCTGCTACTTTAAACATAGATACATATGTGTTGCTTTAATATTGTAGCTTTAATCCTTGCTGGAAGACACTGAGATGTATAGATATTTCAAATGGAATTTCTGTTTTTAGGAGTTTTTTTTGAGGAATCTCCATACTTATTTCCATGGTGGTTATACCAGATTATATTTCCACTGTGAAGTACCCCTACCCCGCCTGCCCCGCCATGCTTGCCAGTGTTGATTTTTGATTCCTTGAAGATAGCCATTATTTTTGGAGTAATATGGAATCTCAATGTTATTTTTATTTGCATTTATCTAATAACCAATGATGCTGAACATTTCTGCATGTACTTACTAGCCATGTGTGTTTCTACTTCTGAAAACCATCTATACATTTCAATTGCCCAGTTTTGTTTGGGTTTTTTGTCCTATAGGATTTAAATATTTTGAGTCCTTTACATAATAGCTGGAGATTTTTTTCTCACTCTATAGGTTGTTTTCACTTTGTTGTTGCTTGTTGTCTTTGCTGGGCAGAAGTTATTAATTTGGCATAATTCCAGTTTTTGATTATTGGATATTTTTTTTGTGCACTTGATGGTTTGTTCAAAAGGTTCTTTCCTGTGCCTATGTCTTCGAGGGTTTTACCTATTTTGTCTACCAGCATACTCGTTGTTTCTTTTTACAAATCTAGGTCTTTGATCTGTTCAATTTGATTTTAGTCCTGGGTGAGAGATATGCATTTAGATTCATTCCGTACTGTGCGCAAGAATAAAGTTTCCGCAGCACCATTTGCTAAAATGGTGGCTCTCTTTTCTTCAGCACTTGTGTGTAGCCCCTTTATCAATGAATACCTGGCTAAAGGTGCCTGAAGTATTTGTATATCTTCCATTTTATTTAGTCTATGTGTCTATTTTTGTCCCAGTACTAATGTTTTTTGTTACACTGGTTTTATAGTATAATTTAAAGTCCAGGATTATGATATCTCCTGATTCGCTCTGTGTGCTCCAGATGATTTTGGTTTTTCTAATTCTCTTCTGGTTTTATATAAATGTTATCACTTTGACTAGTTCCAGGAAGAATGCTGTTGTTATTTTGGTTGGAATTTCATTAAATCTGTATTTTAGTTTTAGTACTATGTCCATTTCAATAATACTGATTCTGTATATGCAGGAGCAGTTAATGTCTTTCCATTTTCCAATGTTCTCTTCAATCTCTTTCTTGAGAGTGCTATCATTTTCACTATAGTTATCTTTCACCTCCTTGATTAGTTACTTAAATTTTTTTGAACTGCCATAAATGGGATTATTTTTCTGATTTCTTTCCCAATGAGTCATACAGGAATGATGTTGATTTTTATGTTTTGATTTTGTATCTGGCCAACTTGCTAAACTTGTGATTTACCTCTTAGAGTCTTGTAGTGGCATTGTTTGGATTCTCTATGTAAAAGATCATAAAACCTACAAGTAAAACTGCTTAACGTCTTTCTTTCCTATTCACAACCTTTTTATTTCTTTCTCCATCTGAAGCGTTCTGATTAAAATTTCACTGGGCAAGCATGATGTCATGAGTTAGATCCCCAGTACCCAAAACAAAAACAAACAAAAAAACAGAACACAACAAACAATGCAAGTGTACTTGAATTTGAGTATTAAGAGTGGATGCCTTTGTCTCATTCCTGGTTTTAGAGGAAATGCTTTTATTTTTTCCCCCTATTTAGTATGATATTGGCTGTGGATTTCTCATAAATGGTTCTTGTCAGTTTGAAGCTAGTTCCTTCTGCACCTATTTTTGTCAGGGTTTTTATCAGGAATGGATGTTGGATTTTGTCAAACTCTACCTCTCTGTGGTGATCATGTGATTTTATCCATTCTTCTAATTATATAGTATATCTGTATAATTGTACAAATATTAATTCCGCTAGATTATAATTGAATTTATTGTTCCTTTGTTTCTTTGCTGGCTTACGTTGAATTTATGGTCACTCAAACTGTTAAATGCTTCTAGTATGAAATGGTTTTACATCTGGTCACTCAACTTAGGTTGGTGATGTATATACAAAAATTTATACTTTTTTATGTTTTCTACTCTGCAACTTGTACATGATTGCAGAATTTCAAAAATTTTGACACTTATCTCTCTCTGATAACTCGATTTTAATTCTCTCTCACTCTCAGACCATTTTTAGTCCAACTAACAAATGGTTATATGGGATAAGGAATGGAATAAGAAAATCATGTCATATGACATTAAGATAAAGTTCCTGGGAAACTAGGAATTTGGTACTCCCTGTAATAGTGCCATCAGGTCCTTTGTCCTGCATGCTTTCATCAGCTTCACCATGACACCCTACACATTTGTGGACATATCAAGGCTTTCAGCTAAAGTCATAGCTCACGCTTCCTTTGTTACATACAAGGGGGCAAGAGAAGTGACAAGTATAAATGGGGACCAAAATGTGTAACAGATACTGTGAAGTGGTATGAAAATGGTCAAATGGGAAGAGGAGCAAGGTAGGGGAGAGAGGGAAGGAAAGAAAGGGAAAAGAAAAAGAGGGCCAAAATAATTTTCCATGGTCAACTTTTAAGGTTTAAAGATTTTTCTAAAAGTCTCCAGCAAACCCCTCCTCAATTTTGTGATTAGTTTAAGAGTGATACAATTACTAGGAGTGACCACAGTTATTAATGTATGGTGCATGGCAAAATTATTAAAACAATAGATTTTGAATACCTTCATTAAAAAATGATCAGCCTGTGAGATATTGAATACCTCAGTTATCTTGGCAGAATCATCTTATAATATTTACATAGATCAAATATCACATAGTTCCATATATATTTTCATGACTGTTACTTATAATACCTCTAAGTTCAGGATAAACTACTAGATCTTGTAGAAAAAGAGAAAGTGATAAGAAGAGGTCTAACTGAAGTTTCAGACTTCAGTTGTCTACTGGAGTGAGAGTGATGAGTGCCCCTAACAGTCCACTCTCTATGACTCTGTGTAACCAGAGCAGTGACAGGATGAAGTACCCAAGTGTGCTTAGTTTCCATTTGTGTTCATAGAACCTCAGGTAGTGCAACAATTTCGTATTTACACAGTTTATCCAGCTATACATCAACAGTGACCACAATAATAAAAATCTCGTATGTCCTTCAAGACCAAATATATTTCAAACTAAATGAAGAACTTCCAAACTATACCCGAAAATATTAACAGCTCTTAAATCATAGAATTACTTTGGAAACAAAAAATGCTCAGGACCTTATGGCCCCAGAGATAACTGTTAAATTTTTAGAAGGTTTGCAACCTGCTTGTTAAACAAAAATGTTATAAAAATTTAAGTAACTTTTTACACTAGAGACACAATGTAATATTTATAAATATGATTCTTAGTTATTTCACTAATGAGGGTAGTTTCAAGTTGTCTCCATTTACCTATGAAGGCCTCAAGATCATCCTTCTTCATAACTGAGTAACATTCCATTGTATAAAAACACCACATCTTTTTCATCCACTCTGTGGTTGATGGGTATCTTTGTTGTTTCCAGGTTTAGCTATTACAAATTGTGTTGCTATAAACATGGGTGCACATATATCACTGTGATATGAACTTTTCAGTTTTTCTGGGAAAATACCCAGGAAGGGAATAGCTAGATTGAATGGAGCTTCCAATCCTAGTCTTCTGAGAATTCTCCATACTGATTTCCATAGTGGTTGCACCAGTCTACACTCCCACCAACAGTGGAGCAGTGTTCCTTTTCCCCCGCAGCCTCTCCAACATTTGTTATCAGTTGATTTCTTAATGGCAGCTATTCTTTCCAGAGTGAGATGAAATCTCAATGTTGTTTTAATTGGCATTTCTCGAATGACCAGTGATGATGAACATTTCTTCATGTATTCATTTGCCATTCGTATATCTTAATCTGTTAACTGTGTGTTCATCTCAGATGCCCATTTTTGGAGAGGGTCTTTGAATTTGGGGGGCTTAATGCTTTTTAATTCTATATGTGTTCTTGATATGTCTTCTGTCTGAGGGGTTGCTGGCTAAATTTCTTTCCCATTGTGTGGGTTTTCTTTTCACTCTGTTGGTGATTTCTTTTGAAGTGCAGAAACTTTTCAATAATATGAGATCCCAGTTCTTGATTCTCTGAAGTGTTTCCCGTGCAGTTTGCATTTTGTTCATGAATTCTCTGCCTACCCCTATGTCTCCAAGACTTCTACCTACCTTATTTTCCAGTAGATGTAGTGTTTCTGCTTTAATATTTAGGTCTTCAATCCATTTAGACTTTAGTTTAGTGCATGGTGATAGGCATGGGTCTAGTTTCAGTCTTCTGCATGTGGAGAGCCAATTTTTCCAACACCATTTGTTAAAGAGGGTATCCTTCTTCCAGTGAGCATGTTTAGCCCCTTTGTCAAATATCAGGGTGCTGAGTGTCTTTGTACATATACTTGCATCTTCTAATCTTTTCCATTGATCCTCAGGTCTATTTCTTTGCCAGTACCATGCTGATTTTATCACTGTGGCTTTGTAGAACAGCTTCAAGTCAGGCATTGAGATGCCTCCTGCTTTGCCTTTATTGCCCAGAATTGCCTTTGCTATTTTAGGTTTCTTCTTTTTCCAAATGAATTTTAGGAGTATTTTCTCTAGATCTGTGAGGTATGTCAATGGTATTTTGATTGGGATTGTGTTAAATCTGTATAACAGTTTTGAGAGGATGGCCTTTTTCACAATGTTGGTTCTTCCTAGCCAAGAGCAAGGAATATCCTTCCATTTTCTAATATCCTCTTCAATCTTTTTTTAGTATAATTTTCAGCATATAGGTCTTTTACGTTCTTAGGTTGATTCCTAAGTATTTCATTTTTTTAAATGTTATTGTGAAGGGCAATATTTCCATAATTTCTCTCTCAGTGAGTTTCTTGTTTGTGTACAGGAATGCTATCAAGTTTTGAGCATTGACTTTGTATCTAGCTACACTGCTGAATTTGTTTATTACCTCTAGTAGTCTTTCAATGGAGTTTTTTGTGTCTTCTATATAGAGTATCATGTCATCTGCAAATAGAGATATTTTAACTTTTCTTTTCCTATCTTTATTCTTTTTCTTTCTCTCTCTTGTCTGATTGCCCTGGGTAGTGTTTCCAGAACTATATTGAAAAGGAGTGGTGATCGTGGACATCCTTGTCTTGTTCCTGATTTTAAAGTGAAAGCTTTTAGCTTTTGTCCATTTAGTATAATATTGGCTGTTGGTTTGTCATAGATGGCCTTTATAAAGTTGAGGTAGACACCGTGTATTCCGAGTTTCTGAAGGGTTTTTATCATGAACATGTGTTGGACCTTATCGAAAGCTTTTCCTGCATCTATTGAGATGACCATGTGGTTTCTGTTTTTGGCTCTGTTGATATGGTGTATCCCATTTATTGATTTGGGTATGTTAAACCATCCCTGCATTCCTGGAAGGAACCCCACTTGGTCATGGTGTATAATCTTCTTGATGATTAGCTGCATTCTATTTGCCAGTATTTTATTGAGAATCTTTGCATCAATGTTCATTAGTGAGATTGGCCTCCTATAGTGTTCCTTTTTGGTTGGGTCTTTCTCTGGTTTTGATATGAGAGTTATGCTTACCTCCAGGAATGATTAGGTAGGATTGCTTTCTTTTCAATTTCATTGAAGTGTTTAAGGAGTATTGGCATCAAATTTTCTCTACATTTCTTGTGGAATTCAGCCGTGAATCCATCAGGAACTGGGCTGTTCTTTGTCGGTAAGTTTTCTGTTATGTTTTGAATTTCAATAAGTGATATTGGGTTATTCAAAATTGCTATATCTTCTTGGTTGAGCTTTGGTAGTTCATATGTTTCTAGAAATCTGTCCATTTCCTCTGTGTTTTCCACTCTACATGAGTAGAGATTTTAAAAGTAGATATTCATGATCTTTTGAATTTCCATGGGATTTGTAGTAATTTCCCCCTTTGCAGTCCTTATTGCATGAATTTGGGTTTTTTTCTTTCTTTTTCTTTATAAGGTTAGCTTGAGATTTTTCAATTTTGTTTATTCTGTCAAGAAACCAACTTTTTGATTTATTAATTCTTTGTATTTTTTTATTTCAATTGCATTGATTTCTGCTCTAATCTTTACAATTTCCTCTCTTCTATAAGCTTTAGGATTAACTTGCTTTTCTTTTTCTAGATGCTTGAGATGAAGCATTAGGTTGTTTATTTGTGCTCATTCTGCTTTCTTGATATGACAATCTATTGCTATATATTTCCCTCATAAGTCCACTTTCATTGCATCCCATAGATTACAAATAGGTTGTTTCTGCATTTTCATTGAATTGTAGGTATTGCTTTATTTCTTCTTTAATTGCATCTGTAGCCCACAGGTTGTTCAAATGGTTGTTATTTAATTTCCATTTATTTATGCCAGTTTTGCAATTTCTGTTGCCATTAATTTCCAATTTCACTGTGCTATGGTCAGATATTATGCATGGGATAATTTCAATACCTTTGTATATACTTAAGAATTTTTTGTGGGATAATATATGGTCTATTTTGGAGACTGTCCCATGCACAGCTGAGAAGAATGTGTATTCTGATGTGGTTGGTTGGAACCCTCTGTAAACAACTACTAAGTCCAATTGCTCGCAGGTATGATTCAGTTCTATTATTTCTTTGCTGAGCTTTTGTCTAGTTGATCTATCTCTTTGTGACAATGGGCTGTTAAGGTACCTTGTTATAATTGTGTTCTTGTGTATTTGGTTTTTCATGTCCTTTAGTATCTGTCTTATATAGTTGGGTGCTCCTGTGTTTGGTGCATATATATTTATAATTGTTAGTTCTTCCTCTTGAATTTTTTCACTTACAAGTATGTAGTGACCTTCTTTTGTCTCTTTTAATCATTTTAGGTTTGAAGTTCACATTGTCTGCAAAAAGAACAGTTACCCCTGCTTTTTTCTGGGTTCCTGTTGCATGGAATACTGTTTTCCATCCTTTGACTTTTAATCAATGAGTTTCCTTTTGGGTGAGATGTGTTTCTTGTATACAGAATATTGTGGGATCCTGTTTCTTGATCCATTCTGTCAACCTATTTCTTTTGATAGTTGAATTGAGGCTATTTACATTTATGGATATCACTGATATGTACTGATTCAACTTTGCCATGTTATGTTCCAGTTGTTTGCTTTCCGCTTTTCTCCCATATTTAATTGCTTGTCTTACCTGGTGGTTTTTTTCTATTGTTATGGGGATTGTGGTCATTTTTATCTCTGTCTAGTACGTTTTTTAATACTCTTTCTAAGGTTGACGTGAATTTCTTCACTTGTTCTTTGTCATGGAAGTATCTTGTTTCTCCATTAAATTTGAAAGACAGTTTTGAGGGGCACCTCAGTCTGGGTTGAAAGTTGTTTTCCTTTAGGGCTTGAAATACTGCACTCCAAGCTCATCTTAACCTGAAGGTTTGTGCTGAGAAGTGTGCTGTGATTCTAATAGGCTTTCTTTGATAGGTGAGTTGTGTCTTTTCTCTAACAGCTTTTAGTATTCTGTTTTTATGCTGTATGTCTGAGGTCTTAGTTATTATGTGTCTGGATGTAGGTTTATGTTGGTTGCAACTGCTTGGTGTTCTGTATGCCTCACTTATCTACATACCAGATTTTTTCCCCACATTTGGGAAATTTTCTATTATTTCTGTGAATATTTTAGTTATGTCATTTGCATTGACTGTAGCATCTTCATTAATGCCTATTAATCCTATATTGTCGCTCTTGGCATCATCTTGAAGCTTCTGGGTTGTAATTTTCATGCTGCTTTGTTATTTTTAAAAGTTCTATCCTTTCATGATCACTAATTGTGATCCTGTCCTCAAGGTCCAAAATCCTATCCTTAGCTTCATTTAAATGGTTTTGCATGCTTTGAATAGAATTTTTTTGTTTCTTGGATGTCTCTTTCTGTTTGTTTCATGAATTCTGCTCGTTTTCTATATTGTTTATTCAAAGTTTCAATCAGTTTCCCATGCTCCTGTACTTTTTTCTCTATTTCTTCTTTAGCTGTGCTCAGTATCTCCTTTGCTAAGGTTGTTATTTCTATCTGTACAGGGGAGAGTACTTCCAATTTGATTTCCTCTGTGGCCTAATGGAGTTGGTTTTTTTTTTTTATTTCATTCACTATCTCTTCAGAGATTTCCAGTGTGTTACCTTTGGAGTCCTCTATTTCAATGTCTTTTGTACTTGCACCTGTTGGACTGGATGTTTGAGATTGCATTCTGCCTTTTCGTCTTGCAATTTTTGCCTTGCCATTTTTGTCTTTCAAGTTAGTGTTTGGTTCTTCAGACCCCTTAGTGTGAACTGTTGGTAGTGTGTATCTTTTTGATCTGCTGTAAGGTTGATGTTTGTCTAGTTGCTGGGTCCCACAATGAATAGGTGGGCCGGTCACCTGACTCCCTGTTGCAGGGCCTGTTGGGTGAGTCCTGTATTCTTCCTGGGCTGCCAAGCCAAGTAGTACTGATGTAAGTCAGTTTTTAGTTTCTGCTAGTACTTTATCTTCAGGTTATTCCAGGTCATCAAATCTCCCTGTCTGTAGTGTTTATGTCAGCTGAGGCCCTACTGTGTCCCTATTGTGTGCCTATTGTCTCATAAACCCTTTTGATTTTCTTCAAGTTGGTGGAGTCCTTCTCGGCACACTCCTCACTCTGCCTGATGTTTTCTGTGTGTAGGAAGGGGTCACCCTCACTCTTGTCAGACTCACCAAGGTCTTATAGTTAGTCGGAGGGAGCTTTACTACTGGCCCTATTTACCCACTGTATACCTACCTCTATTTTAGGGTCATACTCACCACACTAACTGGAACCAGCTGAGATCTTCTGTTTTGGTGAGGCAGTCACTTAATCTCCCTTCAAGCTAGCACAGATAATCTGCTGTAGTTCAAGGTTCGCCTGGAAGTGGAGTTCCAAGTTTGCCCCATGCACTGGGATTCTGCTGGGTGCACGCGGTCAGGGCCCTGGATGGATTCCGGGCCCTGCTTGCTGCTTGGAGTTCCTTATTTATGGTTTTGAGTTGAGTTTTTCTATTTGTATTATATCTATTTAATGGAAATACTTTACAATAGATAGTTACTGTGCATCTTTACCAACTCTGTATTAATTAATATCACACTGGTGGCATGAATTTGGCCACTGAATATTTACTAAGCAAATTCACAGACTTAACAAGTTGGCATTGAATTTGAAAAAGGTTTCAACTTATTTAATATAATTTGTACAAGGCAATAAATAGTTTGATAGAGCAGCATTTCAGATGGACTGACAATAAATTTACTGGGAAAGAGTTAGTTGGTGAAGAAGAAAATGTTCATCAAATTATGGTTAAAGTATAACTGTGGACTGGTTTCAAATATAAAATTCTGATAGAAAAACATTTCATGAGGATCAATGTCTCCATAAAATATAGCATAAAAAATATTTTATACTTCTATGACTTGTAAATTATGAAAATTATGTAAAAGTAGATTTTTATACTTTATAATTAAAACTGTATACATAAACTTATATACAAACATGCAGATAGATAGATACATACATGCATACATATATACATACATAGATACAAGGTGATGGATAGATAGATTAATGTA
Organism: Dolichotis patagonum; assembly: GCA_004027295.1. Lineage (NCBI taxonomy): Eukaryota > Metazoa > Chordata > Mammalia > Rodentia > Caviidae > Dolichotis > Dolichotis patagonum. Next base: position 4,269 of record PVJX010027616.1, on the reverse strand, counting down.
AATATACTTTCTTAAAATGTTAGTAGATAGAAAGGGAAAGATGTTGATATACTCTCTGGCCCTACTCTTCTTCCTGGCTTGTACCACTCAGAGCACCTGCCCCTCCAAAATTACATATATGCTTTTAAACTTTATTCAGTGTCTTCTCTGATAGCCATACAAATGCATAATTTAACCAGCAAATACTAAGAGCCAGTATTGTACCAACTACATCTCATATCTCTGTGGATTCGGCAAAAATTCTTAGAAAGCAGATATAATCACCTGGTCCAAATCTCTTTCTTTACAAATAATGAGAGATGATCCCAAAACTGAATGGTAGAGTTCATATAAGTGTGGGCAGAGATTGTTTCAATCCAGCATGGCAGTTTTCCATGATCACTTCAGGCATTTGGAGTGCCAACTCAATAATACAAAATAATTACAAAAAGGACTATAGTCCATCATTCTATTCAATAAATAAGGCAAGAAGCAGCAGCGCTACAGATTGCAGGCTGTGTTTAGCTGACAGAACATTTAAGAGATAACTCTACTGACATCTTATTGGAGGTTAGGGAGCAAAGTTGTTCTTTCAGGATCCTTGACATGGAAAGACTTAATATATGAATTATAAGAAATAATGTGCACATAAGAGTTATTTGATTCAAGGTAAATATCTCTTCCCAGCTCGAGCCTCAATATTAAAATCTCTTTCAATATTATAATCCAACACTCATAGTGATTTAACTTATCTTATTGAAAAGATCTTTCCTTTACTTTCATCTCAGAAAAGTCTATGCTTCTTTATAATATTTCCAGTAGACATCAGTCCATAGATGTACAGTAATGCAGGTTTTTCCTGGTAGAGAAGAAGTCTCTGTAGACCGATGTAAATTGTATGGCATTGTACCCAAGATGTACAGAATTTTGCTGCAATTTTTTTAAACATCTGGACCATGAGGATAATGGATCTCACTGAAAAACAGATTCTCATGGGTCTGTGCCTCAAAGAGGCTGCATTGTCTCCTGCTCAGGACTAAGGAGTGAATTACACGTCTAAAAAAATGAATAAGATATCAGATGATGTCAAGGAGTTTCCTAGCTTGCGTGGTCCATTTCAAAAGTTTCAAAAGTTTGACAAAAAAGGATATCATTTCAAGGATCATTTCTATGGTAAGTTTGACAAAGACCTGGATTCCTGAAACTGTAGTAGAGTCACCCATCTAACCAAAGAAAGAGTTCTTCAAATTCTTATCCTAGTAGGTGAACATCTGTCATTCTTCTTATTAATATGAACTCTATCAATCTTACCAACAGATGATTTTCATAATACTGCATATCTGGTTTAGGGAGGATCACCACACAATCCTCCTCAAATAAAAGCCTCATCTAGTTATCATTTCCCACTTAATTTTTTAGCCTATTTGGAGATAAGAGTCTAGTCATGACATTAACATGCAGGTAGCTGATTGCACTTCAGGCTTTCTTCTCCTCTAATGATTTCAGGTAATATAGAGGTAGAACAGAATATGATTAATGACAGAGAATCATTTCAGTACTTCAGAGTTTATTAATCAAGTGTGTGATACACTGGGGCTCAAACTGGAATGCCAAATTGCAGGAGCTCATGTGACATTTCACGATGAATCTTAACACATGCAAAGCCTCTGCACATGGAGATGTAATTATAAAACAATGATAGAATGACTCAGGGCCAGTCTGAGGACTGCTCATTGGCTGCTGGAGTTTGTTCCTAATTCACTTAGACTTTCCTGGGACACAAGGGAAGAGCTATTCCATGCTCAAGTTCTTGCGAAGCTTTTCATTATTTATTTATTTACTTTGTCTTTAACCTAACTCATGAGAGACTGGTGCCACTCAACACAAACTCAGGGCAAAATAAGCATGTGAGGGCAATTGAAAACACATCAAGTGGATATGAATATGATTGAAAACTGTGCCTTCTTGCTGCTAGAAGTGGCCTGGCCATGTTCTTCCTAGTAAACAAAAGTTATAAATCAGTGACAGTACACAAAATCTCCCATAAGAAAATAACCTACCCTCCCAATGGAGTTTCCCCATCAGTCTTCGTTCCAAGATATTTTTAGTTTATTTGATTTTCATAATGAGCAGGACACATCAGCTCAAATCCCTTGTTATATCATGACCCGGAAAAACAATTTTGAATATCTGCTGGTATTCCCAGTTGTAGACTGTAAAATATCATCCTTTAGGAAAGTGTGTATCTTCATGAGTCTTACCTCATTCAACTGAGTCACCGCCAGCTTTACTTTTAGGGTGTTTAGGTTGAAAAATGCTCAAACTTCAAATAAAAAATCAAGTTATGTGCTAGCACTGTCATTGACTGATATATTTGCCAGATTTCTGGAGCTAGAAGAATCTTATTTTGTTTCTTTTGTTGTGGGTGTGTATAGACAATTTCTATGCAAACATTTTTGTCCAAAAGAAAATAAAATCAAAGTTTTGCCCTAAGTCTAAACCTAAAGATCACAATAAACTATTCCTGTAACTCAGGTCATTTTCAAAACTCTTATTAGCCATGATAGACCCTGAGGTTTCAAAACTGCATAGTTCTAAAAATACAACTTAAATTATCACATCAGTTTGCTGCACCTATAGACAAATTTAGCCCTCTTGGTGAGGCAGAGTGTTAAGAAAATGCTTGCCTTTGTACTCAACTGTGATGTGTCTTAACCTCCATATATGTAATGATGCAAGGTGATCCTACAGAGGCCTGGATTCTGAGTTCTCCTTCTATCTCTGGGTCCAAAGTGTCCAAACAGGGGATAACAAAGGCAAAGGAAGCATCTATTTAGTTGCTTCAGTCATTTATTTGCTATTTAAAAACACGCTTAGATGTTAACATTCCTTCTCTGTAGCAATCTTATTTCCTGGGAAACATGGATAAAGAAAAGGTCCAGGCATTTCCGAACTATTTGCCACTTTGTTTCCATTGATATTTTAGGCACAGCCAAAGTGAGATTGTGTTCTAGGTTTTTCTCACCTCTTCTTGTCGACAGAGACCTAATGAGTTAGCAAATCCTTCAGAATACCAATATCCATAATTTTTATTATTTCCTAATTGTCTTTTTTATTTTAAAGAGAAAAAAGAATAAAAAAGGAGAGAATTTCAAAACAAGATAATAGGAGGTTAACCATATTGCATATTGTTGTTTTCAAAGTAGTAGCTCAGATAACAAGATATAGGCCTGAAAACACTGATCAAATAACATAAGTACAAACTGTTCTTATAAAAATTAAATCTGCATGTCTTTGCTTTATATAAGTGATAGAAAAATTTGTTGAATACATATGACAAATATAAGCTCTAAAGTAAGCATTTAATGGAATGAAGTTGAAGATATGTGTAAAAAGAAGTTTCAGCATTTTCCTACTGTGTCGGTCCCTCCCAGTGGATCACCGACATAGACTTTCATGAGGTACCTGGGTAATTCACATCAGACTCCCTCAGCATAGCTTGCCAGTTTAAGCAGAGAGCTCAACTGAAATGGGAATAAACCAAGACCACAGACAGAGACATTCCCATCAGTTGATGTTAGCATGGTTAATTCAGGAATCCCACTGTCTTGTGCAGGCACTTGACTTCCTGGGAATACCTCTCCTCCTCTGTGCTCTCACATCCTCATCTGCGTTCCTTTCTGCCTAAACATCTAGAGAGAAAAGTTTATTTAGAAAACTGAGCAGCGCTTAAGCTCCATGGCCCTGAATCATGAAGCTGGGAGACTCTTCCCTCCCTGCTGGGTGTAACCCTACAAATGCCCTTTTAATTCACACCACACTCCAGGAGGTGGTGATGAAGAGGAAGTTATGCAACATCTGCCCAGGTTTCCTTCCTGATCATCAAAAGCAGCTGTTATTGCAGGTCTGCAAGAAGCTGCTTCGGAGGAAAGTGCTGTGAGTCATGTTTCTATGATTTCTAAGAGACTGCGGAGGTAGGATGCTGAGATAAGTTATTTCATAGCTGGATTGTCCAGTTTGAGAATTATTCAGTCTCTTGATCATTTTTTTCTCCCTTTGCCTGCCTATGCCTACCATAGCTTGTATTTAATGCTTTCAGCAGGGGCCAGACACTGGGAAATAAAATTCAATTCAACCTATGTAATTATCTCATGTCACTACACTGTTGTAAAAACCTATGCACAAAGCTCTATGCTAGATTATTTGCTTTTTAAAAATCTACCTAACAAAAACATTAAGGAAAATTGAGCTCAAAATATGTGATGGTACTTCAACTACTAAATATACTAC
>PVJX010027615.1:0-24693 GCA_004027295.1 Dolichotis patagonum | reverse complement strand
CACACCTGGAGGGGAGGTTCAGAATGAGTAATTCTTCAGTACATAGAAAACCAAAAAGCTGAAAATAATAGCTTTAGAAAAACGAGTGATGCGCAACACATAGAAAATAATCTTAGTATACCTCATGACTCAGATGTGAATAAGCACCATTGTGCTAATGCTGAATATTGATCACATAGAAATCGTGATAGAACACTACCAAAAGGGTGGAACAGAGGAGACATGTGTTTATGTGACAGTGAGGATTAGAAGGGAAAAAAAGAGAACTGTTATGTTTTGGGTGGGAGCTCAATACAAAGCATCTAACACTGAAGAAAAGCAAGACAGAGACAAAGGCATGCTATTTAGAGATAAAGAGGTACTTACCAAAATTAATAACTAAAATAATGGAAAATTGATTCTTGAAACAAAAAATGAAAAAGGATAATGGGACAGTTGTGGTTTTGTGTATCACAGGTTGTCTTCAGGTCACAGAAAGCTGGTAGAAGGCAGATTTGACATGTTTTCACCATGAGGTATGATAAATGTTTAAGGATCATTTAATTCTGCTTAAGAATTAGATAAGCTATCTATATACCTAAGCATCACACGGCGCTGCATTAATATGTGCAATTTTTATGTATCAGCTTTTAAGAAGGAGAAGTCAGGAGAAGTCCTGGCTCAGTTCTGTGCATTGCATATGGGGAACATTTGAGATATAAAGCACAGCATGCTTGAGCTGGGAAAGCTCAGAGATGGATTCTGTCTTGTAATCTTGATTTTATCCGCTGTGGGAATACAGCTATAGGAGAGTAAGTAAACTTGTTTTAAGATAAAAGGTAGAATGGATAGATAGATGATAGATAGATAGATAGATAGATAGATAACAAGTATAGATGAAAATATGGAGATTAAGGAACCAACATACACTGTTGCTGGGACTTTTTTATCAAAAATAAAAGAAAATGTCATAATAAAATAATAAGGGAATCACAATAGTCAATCCACTATCTTCAAAGGAGTTACTCAGAGACAAAAAAAAGTCCCTTTTACAAAGAAGAAACAGATCATAGCATGAAACTTTCTTTTCAATGAACTAAGAGAAACTACTAGTATAAATGAGATGAATTAGCATATATATTAAGTTATTTTTTAAACAATGGGATAGGTAGTATAGGGAATTATTTGAACTAATCCCTACTTCCTATTTTTTTTGTCTACCATTTTGCTCTTCATTTGTATACAGACAGTTTGAGTTTTTCCTATAAGAGAAACTATGCAATATTTAATCTGGGTTTGGTGGGACTTTTGAAAGTCTGATGGATTCTCAGAAGGTTAGATATAGAGTAGATACCTGCTTCTGCTTGTAGGTCTCCACCTCAAAGAACTGAAAACGTATGTCCACACAAAAACTTGTGCATATATATTTGGCTACTATACATAGTAATTCAAAAGTGCAAACAACTGAAATGTCTGATTGATGTACATATCCATACCATGAAGTACTATTTGGAATTAAAAAGGAATGAATTACCAATACATGTTACCACATGCTTTACGAATCTCAAAAATTATATTTGGTAAAGAAAGTAGACACAAAAGATCACTTTTTATGATTCCCTTTTATGAAACTCCAGAATTGTCAGATCTACAAAGACAGAAAGTAGATTAGTGGTTGCTATGGGCAGAGGGAGGGAACGTGGGTGAGGAACTAGTCACAAGGTTGCTTTATGGAGTGGTGGAAAGATTCTAAAATTAGATCATAGCGACAGCTGAATGACTCTGTAAATACACCACAGACCATTGAATGGTTGGTACACTTAAATCTGATGAATTTTACATGTCACTCATATATCTATAAAGCTACTTTTAAAAAAGTAAGGGATCACTTGAGATTTCTGAGGTGCTGGTACCTAAGGTAATGTTATAGTTTTTGACCTGGGTTATAAACGTGTTTGCTGTCTAAGTATTCCTCATTTGTGGGTTTAGAACTGTTCTCTGTGTGTGTTGGATGGGACCAGAAAAGTAGACAGTATATTGGAATTTTATTTAGCCGGGTGAAGATGAGATGGGGTCTTGCTATGTAGTTCAGGCTGGCCTTCAATTTGCTATGTAACCTAAACCGGCTTCGAACTCACAGCAATCCTCCTGCCTCAGCCTTGTGACTCCTGAGATTAGCTGTTTGTACCGCAGCACCCAGGTAAACTGGTATTTTAAGTATGCATTTTCCAAGTGTGCAGGCTCCTTGCTTATCCTAATGTGCAATTATGAGTAAGACTTGATTTCTCAGGGTGGAAGAGTCCATCCACATCTGTGACCAGCTCTAATCACCAAAGAAGGTCTTGCCACAAGCAGGTGTGCTTCTTAAGCCAGCTGACTGTGAATATCTTCCAGGGAAAAGTTCTAGTTCCAAGTTCAATTCTAGGAAGAGAAATGCTTGCCGTGCGCCAACAGGAGTGGCGATGGTAGTGACTCTGCTGCACTTAAAGGACAAATGGCTCCACAACATCTTTACTGTAAATTTCATGTCTCTCTTTCTCCTCATTGGCTTCTAACAGCATTATATATGGAAATAGTCATAAATTTTCAAAAAAAAAGTAGTTCAGAGTTTCATGTGTCCTTCAGCTCATGTCTCCTAATAGTGATATCTTAGATAGATGTATTACTGTAGAGCAAAACCAGGCCATTGACATGAGTGCAGTACTGTTTAACTGAATGACAGTGATTTAATCTGATGTCATTGGTGTGCATATGCATCCGTCTGTGCATGTGTACCATTCTGTGGAACCCTAGTACACGTTTTAATTTGTGTCACCACCACTGCAATCAAGGTACACAACCCTCACACCACTACCAAGGATGTCCTTGGTGGGATTCCCAAGGACCATCCTCCAGAGTCACAGATCCACTGTTCCTATCCTTTGGCAAACATTGTCCTTGTGATATGGCCATCTCATGGATGGCATGTAAATGGATTCCCACAGCGCTACCCTGACTTTTAAATTCAACGAGTCCCTCTTATTTAGGAAAAGATAATCACATCTCAGCCCTGCCTACTCCCCGCAGTTTCTCTTTCTCCTCCTCTCTTTTACAGGCAGACTGTGGTTGTTGGTTCTGCACACCTAACAACTTACTCATTCTTCTACATTTCTGATCATTGTTTGTAGATACGTTCTTCTTCCACCTGAACATCAAGCCTGTAGTTCCTGCAAGGCTTTGTCCTACTCCCTGTTCGTTTGACACTTCCTCTCTAAGGGATCTTAGCCATACACTTGGCATGAGTTATCTCCTAAGCAGAAATGTCTCTCAAGCACATATGTGAACGGATCCTATGCCAAAAAAATCTCTGTATAGCCAACTGTCTTTTGTACATATCTTTTTGGATTTTTTAAAGATAGCTGACACTTAGCAATTCCAAAATTCAACTCAGCACATCTCGCCCAACCTTCAAACATCCACCATCACAGCCTGTTATCCTTGACAGCTTCCTTTCTCTCCCTACCTGATGTTCAAGTCAAACCCATTGTTGTACCTCTTGAGTCTATTTCATGACCAGCCTCCTATGCTGATCTAAACTAAGCTACCCTGTTGCCCTTCTGGACCACTAGAGCCCCCTAACTGGTCACTCAGCATTTACTCTTTCCACAGTCTTTTATTTCCACTCTAATTTCACCATGTCAACCTCCTCACTGCTCAAAGAAATGCATCAATAACCTCTTGTTTCTAGATGAACAAACCCCTAAAAAGGCCCTAGGAGATGACATATACATAACGCACTGAAAAAAACAAACTCAGACTCAGTTTCTCCTACTGTACACTCACTATAGATCACTTCTGATACCAGCAGATACCAGCTAAGAGCCACTGGCTCAATTTACATTCTTCTCTAGACCCTGTGTGTGTCCTCTGTAGGTTCTGACATTGTCTACTTGGCGACTGTGTCACCAAGACCCAGACGCTGAGGGCTCCATCCCCAAGGCTGTCCCCTCCTTCAGATGACCGTTGCAGTCCCAGCTTGTTTTACCTGTACTTCTGACCAACTGGCTCTACATAGTGTGATAGAAAATAGGATGGATGTTTAAATTATGAAAAATTTATTACTATAAGACACATGGCCATCGAGACCCCCTCACAATACTCCGCTTGCTTCAAACACACTTATCCCATCATTCTAGTCACTTTCTGAAGCAGTTCTGTACGTCCTCTTATGTGAGTCTTCGATCGCACTGTCACGGCTGCCTGGATGTCCTGAATCGATACAACACATTTCCCTTTCATGGTCATTTTGACCTCGAGGAAGAGCCGGAAGTCACATGGTAGCAGATCCAGAGGATAAGGTGGGTGAGAACACAGCATGATGTTTTTATCAGATGGAAATTGCTATGAATATTTTCAATTAATTGCAGACATCGAGGCCATCAAGACAGTGCAAGTGAAGACACTCATGAAAGAGGACTTCCAGAGCTGCTTTCAGAAAGTGACCAGGACAATGGGATAAGTGTGTTTGAAGCAAGGGAGAGTATTTTGAAAGGGATTCATAACAAGGTGTCCTTTGTTACAAACACATTTTTTAAAATTTAAACATTCATAATAATTTTGGATCACACTGGGCAAATTGAAGTTCCCACAATTCTTTCTTCAAGTTCCATTAATTTTCTGGAGGAGCTCACAGGACTCCGATAACACTGGTGTTTGTTGGTTTACTATAAAGGATATTATAATAGATACAGGTGAAGAGATGCTAAAAATATTGATCTCAAAAAAGAAGAGAGTAGAATAGTGAGGGGTGTTTTGTTTTGGTACCCGGGATTGAACTCATGACCTTGCTCTTGCCAGGCAGGCACTTATGCCACTGAGCTAAATCCCTGACCCAAGAGTAATGAGTCTTAGAGTGTAGGCAGGATGAGGGAAGGGGAAAGAGAGGGATGCCAGATGACAGATGCCAAAACATGATCAGGTAAGAGGGGTAAGTCCCAGTGCTAGCGTTCTGCAAAACACAGTAATGTGACTGTAGCGTGCAACAATTTATTCTGTATTTTATGGAGAACCAGAAGATAGGGTCTCAAAGCTTCCAAACTCAGTGGTGAATGCAATAAGAGAATGAAGTGCTGCTAATTACCCCTGATTCAATCATTAAACATTGTACACAAGTCTTGAATCGTCCTCTGGATACCTACAATTACTATGTATCCAAAAACAAAATAGAATAAAAAAGGAAAAGTGAGGGTAGGAATTCAAATGAAAAATGATAAAGATGAGTGAGTGTTCTTCTTTATAATGAAACTCAAAGGAATATACTAAAAAAATAGTACAAAACCAGGAATTAAGATTTGCCTCAGTGCTGAGCATGGTGGCACATGCCTATAAATCAGCACCAGGGAGACTGAGGCAGGATTGCTGCAAGTTTGTGGCCAATCTGGGCTACACCGTGAGTTCAAGGCCAGCCTGAACTACATGGCTAATCCACAATAAATAAATGGTAGATGATGGATAGATAGATGAATAGATTTGTTTCAGCATGATTTCTTAAAACAGATTGCTAAATAGATAATGTCACAGATGCTAGCTTCCTTCCTGTTTTTTCTTCCATCACCATCACATTCTGGTCTAATGCTGGTGTGTGTCCCTTGTAAGCTGTGGTTGTAGAGAGCCTCACCTTGTCTTGGCTCCTACTTGAATAAGACAACTAGAAACTCAACAGCCATGTTTGAGCTGTATTATGAGACCCAGCCCTTTGATTCTCCAGCTGTGAACCTGGCTTCCAGTTTCCCCCGATTCTTGGACTATCTCATGTCCCACCATCTAGCAGTATCCCCTGCTCCGCTGGCCACCTTACCCATACTCTTCCTCCTGTCCACCTGGTTGTGACTCTTTCCTGACCCTGCCCTCGGCGTCTGTTTGCTGAGACTCTCCTATGCATTTCCACAACCTAATACTTAATTCCAGACTCCTGTCAAAAGTTGGCTAAATCGTCTTTCAAAAGGCAAGGCATATGGGAATGCCTGGGAAGGACCTGGGGAACCTGCAGCTCTGTTCTTTCCTCATTCTTGATGGCAGCACAGCACCTGCGGGGAGAGAGCACATGCTAGAGAGAGAGAGAGAGAGAGTCAGTTTTGGAAGAGAGGCATGGCCATCCTAGACCAACCCCTCAGCCTCCTGGGGAGTGCTCATATATCCCAGTATATTCTTTCTTCTCATTATTCTTCAGTTTCATTTGGAACCTGCTTTTCTAAAATTTTAAACTGAGAGGCATCTTTCCAGCTCCTTTGTACGAGCTGTATTTTGATCTCTTGAGAGGCTATGGCCAGACTTCAGTCTTGCTCATGGCGACTTGACATCCAAGTCTCCTTCAGACTGCATTCCATAGCAATTTGCCCGGCCCTGCAGTTTATGGGCTAACTCCTGGTGTCTTTCAACAGATGGGGCACTATCAGATAGCAGGAATCGGGGTCTTGTCAGGAGTCTGATTAAGCCACAGTCAGAGATGGCAGTCTTAAGTGTGAAATATAACAGGCCTTCCTGAAACAGCTCCATCAGGAAGCTGCTGGAGGTGGCTGGTGCTTTTCTGCTGGGGGGTAGGGAGCTTGCTAACAAAGCAAACACTTTTTTTCCTGTCATAGACTAGGTCCATGGTGGTAACATTTGGCAAGTTGAGTAACAGGGAACAGAGATAACTGAGCAGATGGGCAACTATTAAAAGATTGGAGGGGTTTTTCATCATTTCTCAAATGGCCTTCACCCACCTACAAGACACCCAATTCCCTTGCAAGATTACATAAAGGATTCAATTAAATTCCTTCTTCCTTTTTTTTTCTTCTTCCTTCTATCACGAAGGAGTCAAATGCTCTGACGTGAAGAGGAAAAGAATAGATGAGAAACTTCTAATTTTGAATCCTCTTGGGATTAGATGCTGATTTCAGCTGTGCAGAGAACACTGTTCCATATTTTGAAAGAGTCGCTGCTGGCAATTTCAGGAGTGCCGCCTTTCCAAAATAGACGGTGAGCCCAGCCTCCATATCTGATGACTGACATTGAATGCAGAATTACAGCGATGTACACGGATTTTGATAAGTACTACCTTGCATTTAAGAAATGTGGCAGTGTGTCATCATTGTATTTAAAACCAAAACACAGTCAGAAAATACAAAAGAAAGATGCGTTTACCTGATTCCCGGGAGAAATGTGCAACATTCACAGCAGTGAAACTTACCCAGGCCCTAGGGCAGCCCTGTCTCTGATTCAGAAGCAAGCGGCCACTCTTTTGCTAAGAAAAATGCTTAGAAAGTTCGTAAAAGTGACAAGAGCCGTAGGGTAGTAATAAGACATGTTTGACCGTCCTTGAAGTAGCAGCCTGATTTTACCAAAGGCAGTCAAAGTAGAGATGGTCAGGGTTGTGGTACCTGTGAACTGAATCGCATGCACTTGGACAAATCAGATCGGGTTCCATGGCGAAGAGGAATATAAATGTCAGTTCTATAATCAGTAACTTTAAAGTACAGTAATACCTCAGTTCACGAAAGGTTCTGTTTATGAATAATTTGGGTCGCGAACAGAAGTGCTTGGCAAAATTTCACTTCCACTAGCAGACTCCGCGTTGGGTAGTGAACATAACCGCTGCCGTATTCGCTACATGAAGACAAACACAGGCATCTTCCACAAACTGTGGAACTAATCAGGTTTATGACCGAAGTACCACTCTGCTTATCCTACCCACACTCATTGAGAAATGGAAGCAGGAAAGATGGATATTCAACCCCAGTTTTATCACCAATCCCTTAGTCAGTTTCAATCCTTATTTTTTTAATTTTTATTTTTATTAATACAGGCTTGCAATGTGTAGTAATTATATCTATTGTGGGGGTTTGGTACACGTCTGTGACACATCTTCTGTTTCTGTCTCCTATTGTTCCCTCATTCCTTGCTCCTCAGTTAATCCCCTTCCATTTGCAAAAGCTCTGTCTCTGTTTTTTTTTCTTCTAGTATTTTTCTTTATTGTTTTCCAATTTCTTTTTCAATGAGTTCATTATTAGAGTACAGAAATGCTATTGATTTTTTGTGTGTTGATTTATTTCTAGCTATATTGCTGAATTTTGCTACTAATTCTAGGAGTCTTCTGGTAGAATTTTGGGATCTATGTAGAGGATTATGTCATCCACAAATAATGATAATCTGACTTTCTTCTTTCCTATACATACTGTTGGTTTGTTTTTTGTTTTGTTTTGTTTTGTTTTGTTTTTGTTTGTTTCTTTGTTTGTTTTTTCTTCCTGCTTCACTGCTCTGGCTAATGTTTCAAGGACTATAGTGAAGAGACCAGTGGTAATAATTGACATCCTTGCCTTGTTCCTGATTTTAGAAGAAAACAATTTATCATAAATAGGTTTGTCATAAATGGCTTTTACTAGATTGAGATAAAGGCCTTTATACCTGTTTTCTTCAGGGTTTGTTTTTCATAATGAACAGATACTGGGTTTTTCTTTTGGTTTTTTTGTTTTGTTTTGTTTTTGGTTTTGTACTGGAGATCGAACTCACGACTGCGCGCTTGCAAGGCAGGTGCTTATGCCACTGAACTAAATCCCCGGCCCCTAGATGTTGGGTTTTGTCAAAGGCCTTTTCTGCATCTATTGAGATGACCATATGATTCTTGTCTTTGCTTCTGTTTATGTGGTATATTACATCTATTGATTCACGTATATTGAATCGTTCTTGAATTTCTAGGATGAAGCTTACTTGGTCATAATATATAATTTTTAAAATAATTTGTTACATTGTTTGCTAGTATCTTGTTGAGGATTTTTGCATCAATGTTCATTAAAAAGATTGGTTTGTGGTTTTCTTTTTTGGTTGGATCTTTGTCTGGTTTTGGAATCAAGGTCATGGTAACTTCCAGGAATGATTCCCTGCCATCAGATTTTTGCTTCTTCATCCATTCTGCCATCAGATTTTGCTTCTTCATTCATTCTGCCACTCTGTGTCTTTCGGTTGGGGAACCGAGACTATTCAATTCCCTTTCAATTTCATTAAAAAGTTTGAGGACTATTGATATTAGATTTTTTTCCTAAACTTCTTGTGAAATTCAGTAGTAAATCCACCAGGACCAGAATTTTTGTTGTTTTTATTTTGTTTTTGTTTTCATTTTTTTTTTTTTTAGTTTGTAGGTTTCATTACCTGTTATTGAATTATTCAGTTTTTAAATCTTCACAGTTCAGTTCAGTTTTGGTAATTCATATATCAGGTAGGAATTTCTCCATTTCTTCTTGGGTCTCCAATTTATTGGTAAACAGTTTTGTAAGGTACTTCCTAATAATCTTCTGGATTTTGGTGTGTCTGCTGTGATTTTATTTTTTCATTTCTAACTGCATTGATTTGCATCTTTTCTTTCTGTCTTGTGGTAAGATTGGCTGAGGATTCATGCATTTCATTTATTCTTTCAAAGAACTATTTCTTTGATTTCTACACTTATCTTTATTTCACTGATTTCTACACTTATCTTTATGATCTCTGTTTCTTGTACTAACTTTAGATTTGGATTGTTCTTGCATGATTAGATTATTTATTTGAGCCTGTTCTGTTTTTATGATAAGAGCATTCATGGCTATAAACTTCCCTCTTAGAACCGCTTTCATTGCATTCCATAAGTTCTAGTTGGTTTTACTGGCATGGTTCTTTAATTCTATTAACATTATTGTGCCATCGAGTTCCAGTGGCCTTGCACTATGATCTGATAACATGTGTGGTATAATTTCACTGAATTTGTATATATTTAATCATGTTTTATTGGATTATATGTGGTCTATTTTAGAGAAAGTCCAATGTGCCGTTGAGAAGAATGCATATTCTGTTGTTGTTGGGTGGAGCACTCTGCAGATATCTATTAAATCCATTTGTTTGAAGGTTTGGTTTGATTCTGACATTTCTTTGTTGACTTCTTGTCTAGTGGAGCTATTTGTGATAATGTGGTATTGATGTCCCTCACTATAATTGTAATGAAGTTACATTTTTTATGTGTAGTTGTGTTTGTTTTTATGGAGGCAGGTGTGCAATTGGTTTGGTACATATATGTTTATAACTCTTATCTCTTTCTGTTGAACTTTCCCCTTAACTAATATGTAGTGACCTTCTTTACTTCTTCTGACCAGTTTTAGCTAAAGTCCATGTTGTCTGATAGAAGGATAGCTACCCTTACTTCTTGTCAGGTTCCTGTTGCATGAAATATTGTTTTCTATCCTTTTTTAGTCTATGAATTTCTTTTTGAGTTTAATGCATTCTTGTATACAACATGCCATCAGATTTTGCTTCTTCATCCATTCTGCCACTCTGTGTCTTTCGGTTGGGGAACCGAGACTATTCACATTGAGAATTACTACTTGTAGATATTGACTTGTTCCTGTTGTTATATTATTTTACTTTTGCCAATTTCCTTTCTTTCTCTTTTACTTATTTGTTCATCTTACCTGGTGCATTCATTCTACTTAACTTTTTGGCATTGTTAGCTTCACTGACTCCTTCTAGAATACCCTTGAGAATGTTTTGGAGTGCTGGTTTGGTGGTCGTGCATTCCAAGTGCTCTTATCATGGAGCTATCTTGTTTTTCCACCAATTTTGAAAGATAGTTTTGTAAGATATATCAGTCTGGGTTGGAAATTGTTCTCTTTTAGGGCTGGAAAGACTTCACTTCAAGCTCTCTTGCCTTTAAGGTTTGTTTTAGAAGTCTGCTGTAATTCTAATGGGCTTTCCTTTATAAGTAATTCACTGCCTTTCTAACAACTTTTAAGATTCTGTTCTTCTGTTGGACTTTTGAGATTTTTACTGTGATGTGTTATGGAATGGTTCTTCTCTGATTGTTACTCTTTGGGGATTCCATTTGCCTCACCTATCTGTAAGTTAAGTTTTTTTCCCATGTTTGGAATGTTTTCTGCTATTACTTCTGTGAACAGAATTTTTTACATCATTTGTGCTGTCTTCTGATTTTTCACTAATTCCACTTCATCTTAGATTGGTCTTCTTTGCATAATCTAGCAGCAATTGGATTCATTTTTCATGTTCTCTTGTTGCTTTTAAGGTATCTCTTCAATTATTGATCACTGACCACAGCCCTGTCTTCTAAAAGTTCTGACATTATATCTTCATATTGGTTGGTACTGGTGCCCATACTTTGAAAGGAAATTTTAATCTCCTAAATTTCTGTTTGGTCCCTTTTCACAGATTCTTAATTCTTTTTTATGCTAGACATTCATGTTTTGCATTGCTTTGTTTAGCTCAGCTAGCTTTTTATTGCTGTCTTCTGTAGAATCACTGATCATTTTGTTTATTAGGATCATTATCTGTTCAGTTATATCTTCTTTTAATTCACCAAGCATCATATTAATTTATTTTGTTATCTCCTCTGTTATCCTTTCAAATAATTCTACTGTGTGACTTTTGATTTTCTCTCTCTCTCAATACCCCCTTCATTGTTTTGGGGGAGTTGGAAGTTTGGGGAGGCATTTTGTTGCTTTATCTTTTTGTCTCTCTTTCCTCTCTTCTCTCTCTTTCTCTCTCTCTCTGTCTCTCTCTCTCTCTCTCTCTTTCTCTCTCTTCTTGTTTATTTTCTTTGCTAAGGCTTCCAGATTGATTATAGTTGAAGACTTTACTTCATGTAATGAGAACTCTTTAGTTAGTATCTGCTTTTCAGCAATAATTTCTGAACATCATTAACTATAGGACTTTGCCTCTGTCCCGAGATCCCCCTGCCTTGGTTATTTGGGAGGGGAGGCTGCAGTGTATTTTTGGCTCGGTCCTCAGCTGTCCAGAAATTGGCCACGGTATTGTTAATGTCATGAAGGCAATCCAGGTATTGGCATACAGAGAAGATCAATTGATAGCAACAACTGTGACACCTGTGGTACTGAAATCAAAAACAATAACATCAAATGCAACCTTGATGTTGACATACCCTAATAACCAATAATGTACTATCCTTTACTGTAGAAAAGAGATCTATGATTACGTATAAACCGTAAGACAAATCAAATATTGACGTACAGTAAATATGTACTAAATAAAACAACTTTACCTCCACTAACAATAAAACAGTATTCAATAGTAATAGCATATAGTTAACTATCTATAGATTCATAAAGTTTAATGGTTTTACTAGTAAGGATAGAAGGTGTGGGGAATGGAATGGAAGCATTATAAAAGTAAAATTTGAAAACTTAAGCAATGAAAAATAAGAAGGAGATGGTAAAAATGCAGTAAAAGGTATTATTAAGGAATAAAGGGAAATTGATAGTATTAGATAAAAGTAAAAGGACAAAATGATAAAAAAACAGAAAGAAAAAGGAGAAAAAAAAAGAAAGAAAAACTAAGGAAAAATTAAAAGAGGGAGAAAAAAACAAGCAGGGAAAAAGCCAAAATGAAAAAGGAAATAGGATTTTTAAAATTTCCAAACACCAAACAAAATTTGTAAACAAAATTTAATTTAATTTAAAAAATAAAGGAGAAAAAAATGGATCAAGAATTATTTCCTGTGTTTTCAAAGGAGTAGCTCCCTTCCAGGAGCTGCAGTCTTGGAATCCAGGAAATCACTGTCTTATCTTCCCAGCTTTATAGTCTGTGAATTTGTAAGGTTCCCCCATTTTCAGAAAGTCCCTCCATCTGTAAACCCTAGACCATGGCAACTGTGAGCACGCCACTGATCACACTGGTAAACATGCTGACATCACACCACTGGTCTCTGCTGGGTATAGGCAGAAAAGCAGGGGCTCTGGCAGTCTGCCACACTCAGTGCCATCACCTTCAGAACCAGCTGCATCTGAAAGCCACACCTGCCAGGCCTGGCCTCCCCCCACAGAGTGCAGGACTCCATATCCTTCCTAGCCAGAGCTTGAACTTCTCGTGAGGTCTGTGTCTAGCCCTCACACCCTCCATGTCTGTCTCCCGTGGCTGTCTGTCACCCAGGCACTGTGTTAGGGTAACCCTGAACATCCTGGAGTAAAGCTGTGGTGTAGCTGTTCTGTAGTTCAGTCCCACACAATGGACCCTTCCCAATATGGCGCCTCCTTAAACTCTCTCTGGTAGCGTGGTGGGCTCTGCACTGAATGTCTTCTCCAACTCCATGACTCTGTGATGAATTCACTATCAAAGCTAAACATCACACTATTTTTGCAGTCTACAACAGCCATGGGCTTTTCTGGGGGCTAGCACTGCTGGCCACCCATGATTTCTTCCTCAAACTTCCTACTTTTCAGGGCTTACCATCCCTCCTGCGACACTGGCCTTGTCTACATCAGGTTGTTTGATGGGTGGTCACCTCTGTGGTCCTATGCTGAAGGGAACCAAAGTGCAGAGTTGGCCAGGAGCTGGGAGCTTAACACAGCCAGACTGGACACCCAGCCAGGGTGGACACAGCCAGTTTGACACACTTTGCAAGGTGGCAGGGCCAGCTGCAGTGCTCCTCCTGTTTCGCTTCAGAAGATTTCATTCCTTATTTATCTCAGCCAGAATCCTGGGTAACAAATGATCATGTATCTCATAATCACGTCTAACCCTAAATTTTGCCTAAAAATAATCAGCAACATTACAAAAGGAAAATAACCACTTTTAGTATTTTAAATTTAAACTTCTATCATCCAAGAATAATTTTAATTTAAAATAACTGAGCAGCCTGGTATGTTGGAACACAATTGTAATCCAGTCCTCTGGAAGGCTGAGGCAGGAGTATCAAAAGTTCAAGCCTAGCCTGGGCAGCTCAATGACTTAGTGAGAACCTTCTTCAAAATAAAAAAAAAATTCTTAAATGGTCTGAGGATGGAGTTCAGCATGAAGGCGCTGAGTTCAATACTCAGTACCACTAGATAAATAGATAAATAAATAAATACATGCATACTGAGTGACAGAAACATTAGAACAAATTCATGACAATCAGCACTTGGAGGCAATGGCCCCTCCTTGCCTGCTAAGTAATGCACAGTTTTCTAAATGCATAGTTCTCTTGCTCTGGGCTATTTTGCTCACACAATTAAGTAAATAAGGATTATTAGTGGGTCAGAGTCCCTGGGGCATTATATTTTAACAGGCAGAATTATTGACATTAATTAAAATATGCTCCCTCTGTTTAGTAGAATAAAGGGCAGGCATTGTTAATATAGAGGAATATGAGTGCAGGCTCCTGGGTAAGTGCTGTCTATAAATTGTGTTGTGTAACAGAGATGCATCCCCAGCAAGCACTGGAGAGTCACATAAAGGGAGTGAATATTTGTGGCACGTGTGTTCATTTTTACGTTTCTGTACAAATCCAGTAGAAAATAAGCTTCATGGCATTGGCTTTCTTTGGTACCGAGTGCTGTATTCTTTTGAATTTTGCACATTTAATCTTCTTTGGGAAACTAACACCATGCAGGTGGTCTTTCTTTTCCCGCTTGCTAGTGAGTGCGATGGGGCCAGTATGCTGGTCCTCTCGGTGCTCACCTGGCCTCTGTGCCTCTGTCCTTGCAGCATGGCGGACCTGCAGGGCCTGGTGGAGAGACTGGAGCACGCCGTCAGCCGGCTGGAGCAGCTGTCTGCAGAGTCGCAGCAGTCTCCCGGGGGCTTCGGGGAGGTCAATGGTGTCAACGGAGGTAGGACCGCACTGCTGTCGTCACGCATGTCTGTGAGGGTCACTTAGCTTTGTCCTCATTGTGTAGTTTTCCAGAACATGCCCGCCTGCTTCCGGCCTCTCCACTCCTTCCTTTATTTGTGACCACAGCATCAACCAGGGGCAAGAGGTTTCTGGAAAGGAGAAAGAAAAAATAAGCTTTTTTTCCCCTTGTAAATATGTACACATTTTATGCACTGATTAAAAAAAAAATAATAAAGATTTTCATTCCACGGCTCACAAAAATCACCAACATCTGCTTCCCTTAAGAGCTAATCCGGCTGCCCGATGTCGCTTTAGTGTCTAGACTGCTGTTCCAGCCCTCCGGGGCTAAATACATTATCTAAGTAACTATCAAAAAAGAGAAAACCAATGCTCTCAAATAGAATGCTAATTGGAAAGAATGCAGATTTTAATTTTCAGGACAAGCCATTACATTCAGGAGCTGCGGTTTTGAAGGAAGCTGTGACGGATGTGACGTCAGCTATGACGGATGTGACGTCAGCTATGACGGATGTGACGTCAGCTATGACGGATGTCAGTGGGCCAAACCGCAGGGTTCTACCCTTGTCTCCTGCCCGCCAGATTCACTCTTAACACTACAGCCTTAAAACCAATCTTAAAAATTTTCAAGTCATTTTAAATTATTTGATTAAAAATAAAAAAGTATTTGTGTATTTTTGTCTTTTTGAGACAGAGTCTCACTATGCGGCTCCGGCTGGCCTTGAGCTCACTTTGTAGCCCAGGGGGCCTCGAACTCACAGTGATCCTCCTGCCTCATCCTCCTGAGTGCTGGGATTACAGTTATGTGCCATCACACCTGGCTCAAAAAATACTTCTTTTCAAAATATTTTTTTATGGCAAACTGCCCAAGTTTCCAAGTTTCCTACAATAACTCCTTCTTGCCTAAGGTTGCAGTTTAACAAATAAAAACATAGGAAAACAGTTACATTTGAATTGCAGATAAAGAACAGTTAGAGGTTTTTGGTTTTGTTTTGTTTTGTTTAATGTGACCCAAACACTACGTAAGCTCTGCTGCATGGCACATACTTATATTAAAAATTGATTCATCACTTACCTGAAATTCAAATTCAAATGGACGATCTGCATTTAATATGGTGACTGTTTTTGTCCTATGTTGGTCTCCTTACCTGACCTGTTTTGAATCCTGTTAAGGCTTTTTTTGGTGGGGGGTTCTGCTGAGAAAACCTTGAGAGAAAGGAGATTTCCAAATCATTTTCCTCAGGAAAGACCTACGTGTTTCCTGCTGGGCACATTTGGAGCTGTGCCTTAGACCACATGCCACGGGACAGAAATTACTGTGTGAGCACAAATGTGCTGGCTGTGCCTTTCCCCCCTGAACATAATGAAAATTAAAATGCTTTGAATGAATTGAAAGGCAGTGTTGTTTAAAGGACCGCTGCCAGGGCCCTTGGAAGTTTTTTCACAGTGCCTGAAACACATCTATGATTTCATTTTAAGCCTCTTTTCATTAACTCTACAGCTGGTATATGAGACTCGTAAACCTTATTTGTCAGAAAATATTTTCATTTTCTTTTCAGTAACTTTGTTTCATTATGCCATTGGCATCAAGTGATTACAGACATTTCTGAAAGATTGCTGACCAAAACTGTAAAACCTGTCAGTACACAAAAAAAAGTTAGAACCCAGCTGCCAAAAGAATTATATCATATTGTTGATTAAATAAAAATCCATGAATATAAATTTGAACCTCACATATCCAGAAGGGTAGTAAACTGAACTTTTTATTGTCTTTATTAAAGGGAAAATTTTTTTCTGGGAAAATTAGTAGGCTAAATAAAAATTGGAAGACATATAATTAAATTATTTTAGATTTAAATGAATACTATCTAATATAGTAAATCATTTCAAAGCAAAGATCTAAGACAACTCAGCTGGCAATTTATTATCCTGCTTTAAACGAAATAGGGTACTTAGTAAACAGGATCATTTATTTGTAAGCTATCTGGATGATATACATCCTTAAAACATTTTTACTAATTCTAAACAACACTATTTACATTTCTTCTTGATTAGTACCTTTTGCTAGATTTCTAATTCCATTTTGACAAATCTTTTAAGAACAACCTTTCACCTTAAACAGAAACATCGTCATTACCATGATGTATAACTAAAGTTAATTTCTCTTACTTTAAAGAAGCGTTTAGAAGGAACACAGTCCATTAAAATGCATAGTGCATATAGATCAAAAGAATACCACGTTATGATGTGGGGGATCCCACCACCTCCCAACAATCAGGTAAGTTCAGCCCAACAGTGGAAGAAATAATTCTTCATTCTTGCCAAGTAACAAGCGCTGCGTTAGGAGATTTCAGATGAATTATACACAGCCCTAATCCTCCAGAATCTTTGGTCTACAAGCATTACTATTCAGAGCCACAAATGCTTTGATTAAGAGGTGCTCAAAGGATGCTGGCTGGCTGGGGAAAGGACGAATCATTCATTAAAGGCTGCCCGGAGGAGGTTAGCTAAAAACAGTGAAAAGAAATTGGGAAATATTCCTTTTTATCACTCTACCTTCTGCTGTGTAGAGGCCACTGCCACATTTCTAAAGCTTTCTCCCTCTTTAGCTAGTCAAGAGAGACCTCTCAGGCCTCTCCTCTAGCAATGACTGGGTTTGTTTGTCTGTTTCTATCAGGGCCCACAAGGGATCTTTGGGCTTGAGCCCCATTACAGAAGTTAGCACACACTAATGCGTTTGAAGTTTAGGACAACTTGGCTTCAGTTGTCCTATAGGAGCAGAGAGCTGTAAATAACTGTTTCTGTCACCTTTGGGCCTGTGGAAATGGGCAAATGGAAAAAAAGAGGAAAGGAAGGAAGCTTTGTCCTATAGTTCTGTGACACTTGAATAATTGTACAATAAAAGAAAGGAAATGCCAAGCTTTGGATTCGGATTTTAACAACCTATAGTGCTGAGGTTCTCGATATTAGGGACATGAAGTCAGGGACACTGAGTTTTTTCAGTTAATTAAAAATCAGGGGAAAAACACACAACACCCTGGTTGGGCCATGGTCACTTCAGCTATGACAATAAATTGGCAGATCAAACCCCATGTGGGTGAGTTCAGCAGTGATCATTCCCTACACATCTCCTCCCTGTGGGGAGTGAAGAAGGAACAAAATGAGTGAAATCTACATCTTTGTCTAGAGTTCATTCTGCTTTTTTGTTGGCCCTGGGACTCTGGGTACAGTTGGTCCCGGTGATTCAGCACCTGGGCAGGTGGGGATAGACAGAAAGTGCTGTGGCTTTGGATGAATCCAGCTCGGTTCAGCCTTCCCATCTGCCCGTGGTCTGATCTGTCACTTTGGCCCATCGCCTGCTCTGTTTGTACCTCCATTTCTCCAACTTTCACACTTAGAAGATAGAGTTTCCCTCAATGAGCTTGGAGAAAATGGAATGAAAGTATGTGGGTGAAACAGTATCTTCCTGGGCTACGGAGAAGTGCTGAGTAAGTACTGATTGGTTGAAGAAATGGCTTTGTGAAGGAGTTGGTGAGAATGGCAAAGATGATAGTCAATGTCCATGTTACCCATGCAAGACCGTCCCAAGTGTTCAAGAAATTGCCAGGGAATAACAAAGTGTCCCTCTTCCTAAGGTGTGGCACCCTCCGTGGAAGCCTTTGATAAGCTGATGAACGGTATGGTGGCAGAGTTTCTAAGGAACAGCAAGATCCTAGCCGGTGACGTGGAGACTCATGTGAGTACTTTCCTCCCCTACTCTCTATGGCAAGCTCACGGTGGGCAGCGTAGCCTCCTCTGGCACATGAGCAGAATGATGCGTTTCTTGCTTTGGTGAGGCAGGCGGTAACTGAAGCTCTGGTGTAGGCACTGGTCAGTTCATCACGTCCACAGTGCCCACCGATGGTGCACTGCTAACACTGTTCTCAAAGCTGGGCGTCAGGGATGAAAAAGACACATTGTAGAAATTTCACTTTACCCCAGACACAGACAACACAGGTAGTCCATGAAGTAATTCAGGTGTTAGAGTTAGGAGAAAAAGAGACAGCAGGATAATGATATCAAAAGTCTCCCTAGCAGGGATGCTATTCCAAAAAGGTGCTTCTGAGGAGGTGACATTTGTGCAGAGATCTGAGTGGAGAGAGGGAGGTGGGCCCTGGAACAAGTCAGGACAGCGGTCCCCACAGAGGAGGCAGCCCAGGCCAAGTCTCCAAGGATGGAACAGGGTGGCATTGTCTCATTCATGGTCAGGGCTGTGGCTCTTACACCCAGTGTGATGGGAAACCATGGAGGGCATTGGCCAGAGGACTAAAGGCAATTTAGCTTGTGCTTTAAAAAAGGTCATCCAGCTGAGTTGCCTCAGTCACCAGCCCCCTGTCCCCTTTCCTTGATGGGCAGGCAGAGCCTGTCACTTCATGCACCTTAGTGCGGCTACTCTCAGAATGACCCAGACAGTAACAAGTGTTGGTTAGGAAGTGGAGGAACTGGAACTCTTGTTCTCTATTGGTGGGAAAAGAAAACAGTGCAGCTGAAAAAAAAAGTATAGAAGTTCCTTACACCTAACTATTGTACTACAGCATGCGTCAGCAATCTCACTTCCTGGTCTGTACCCCAAAGTAGTGAAATCAGCCTTTGAAGAGATGTTTGTATACCCATTTTCCTAGCAGCATTATTCATAGGAGCCGCTGATGGATGAATGCATAAAGGAAACGCAATACCTACACACAATGGAAAATTATTCAGCCTTTAAAAATAAAAATAATCCTGTTCCATGCTACAAAGTGGAAGAACTTTGAGGACATTATGCTAAGGCAAATGAGCCAGATGCAAAAGATTAATGCTATAAGATTCCACTCATATGAAATGTTTGAGTGGTCATATTCCTAGAGACAGAAAGTGGGGTGATGGTAGCACAGGCTGAGGGAGGAAGGAAATGGGGTGTTCTTCTTTAATGGGTGTGGTTTCATTTTTGCAAGAGGAAACAAATTCCTGAGATGGTGCAACATTGTGATAATAATTAACACTACTAAATCATACATTTTAAAATGATTAAGACTTGAGTATGGTGGTGCGTGCATGCCCATAATCCCAGCTGTGTAAAAGGCTAAGGCAGGAAGGTCACAAGTTCAAGCCCAGCTTGGGCAATTGAGTGACATGGTGAGTCCTTGTCTCGAAAATTTTTTTAAAAAGGGACTAGATATGGAGCTGTGTGAAGGACCTGGGTTCAATCTCCAGTACACGGAGGGGGTCGGGGGAGCAATGTTAAAATGATAAATTTTGTCATGTATATCTCACCCTAATTACCAAAACAATACAACCTGAGGAAAGTGATATGGAATTTAGGAATGTTTGTATTGGAAAAGACATTTAAAGATGTCTAGGGCTTTCTCCCACTTGTAGATTCTTTTTATACAGCTAAAAATGTTAGTCATGCTTTGCTTGTATTCAGTGGAAATCTAATAAACTCACACCATTAAAAACTTAAAAAGAAACTGATCATCAAAGTCCTCTTCTTCACGAGCCTTTGGTGTCTCACAGGATTCAATGCCAAATCCATATGCCTATAGATTTCTCACCAAACGAGCAATCCTGACAAAACTGTTTTCAGTGCAGATTCACAGAAAATCTGATTCTTGAATAAAGTTGTGGCTGGAGGTTAAGGAAAAAAAAACACATCAAAAGAGATTCTTTCTTCACTCCCTTCCTAGCCAGATGTCACACACACTCTGCCATGCCGGTCCTCTGTGGATCTGGGACTCCAAGGGTAGCCGAGGTTCCAAGGCTGTCATCAAATATTTGCTCCTCTCATTCACCTTGCAATGTATTTATTCGCCACATCTAAGAAAGGGCAAAAAGAATATTCTTCTCATGACCTTATATTTATTAAATAAAGAGTTGTAATCACAAAATATGGTGAATGTCTGAAAACCTACTGCAGCAAAAGAGACATTACCATTTATGGTAATTTCTGTTAAATAAAAACATCACGGTGTGTCCTCACCTACCTTACTCACTGCATCTGGCGCTGTGTAACTCTGGCTCTTCCTCAAAGTCAATATGACCATGAAAGCTAAATGTTCTGAATCGGTTCAGGACCTCAAGGTAGCCAGAACAGCACAGCTAAAGCTACTTACGTAAAAGGACTTCCGGGACTGCACCAGAAAGTGCCAGGCACAAAGGGATGAGGGTGTTGGAAGTGAGGGGGAGTATTTTGTGGGAGATTAATGGCACTGTGTCTTTCACTGTAATACATTCTTTAAAAATCATGCATTCACCATGTTTTTTTAACCACTCCTTAGTGTTTGTATTAAACTACTCAGTGGTGAAAGAGAGGACTGTGTTATTCTGGAGTTCTAGAAAAGTCTATGGACTCAGGCTGTACCCCACTGCTCTGTCATCAGCCTGGTCTGCTCCTTTCCTTATACCCTAAGGGGTAACCACACCTGAAAGCGAACACGCAAAGGAACGTTCCCCTCCATACACAAAGAGAGATGCTCGAGTGATTGATGAACATGTGTCCTCTTAAACGTGATCACAATAATTACTGTATTATTATTGCTTCCATTAATTAATGTTGATGTTATGCTTCTGGGGTACATGGTACTTTGTGACTCTCATTAGTAGTGTCTCACAAAATGTAGATAGAAGCTTTTAACTAATGGGGCCCATAAGTAAGAGCTTAACTTTGCATTTTGGTTTTTTTTTTAAAGTAGGATTTGCATACTAAGTCTTCAAGTTGCATAGTAAATAGTCCTTTTAGATTCTTTTTAGAACAAAGAAAGCTGTAAAGTGTAACTTTACTTACATTACTTTTCTTTCTCCTCATTCATAAACAGTCTGACTGCAGTGAAATAATGTAGTCTCAATAATGAGTGTGTAATTCTTAAAGAAATTTATGTTTTCCACTAGTTTTTAAAAAAAACAGAAGGAAACAAAAGAAGGGAAGGGAGAAAAGAAGGAAAAAGGAAAAAGGAAAGGAGGAAAGGAAAGAAAGAGTAAAGGAGAGAAGGAAAGAATGGAGAGAGGGAGGCAAGAAGGAAGGAAGGACAGAGACAAAAGGTAAAAAAAAGAAAAACACTTGTCCTCTGAAAATGTAGACCCTGCCTCCACCACACAAAGAGAAGCCCGGGCAGCCACAGTCCATCTGCCTGTTACTTTAATGCTCCGAGCACTTGTTTATTTTTTGCCTCTTACAGAACCATGTGTCATTCACATTAAGCCTGCAGCTGCTGCCTCTCACAGAAGCCAGAAGTGGAGTTGGAACTTGGTCCCAGGAACACACCTGTTGCCTAGAAAAAACCCCCCACATACCTGATTGTACAATACGGAAATCTGAGAATGACACAAATGTGCATCGTGTTAAATCCTGTCCCTGTGTTTAAAAGCCATTTCACAGATACTAGTAATGAATAAGGACCGTCGGGCTATGATTTAACGTCCCTCGATGTGTTGGCTGCTGCCTGGGCTTAATTTACTGAACACTCAATGGTCTATTGACAGAACAGACCACAAAAAGGGGGAACTAATAGCTACTATTAGGAAGCTCTGCTGAACGGAGGAGCATAACAGGTTTAGAAAAGATTAGATCTTGTAAAGCCTTCTTGTGTGCAACGCAAACCAAAGGGCTTATTTAAATTACTCTTCAACCCAACAACACTAGCACAGCCTGCACCTCTTTGAAAAAAGAATAAACAATGCCTGATGTTATAATAGATGTTTAGAATATACACAGTCCTTAGTGTTAAAGGGAAGGATCCTCTAGAAATGGGACCTACATGATACCAAGCCCTTGGTTGGACATTATTTATCCGTAAGTGAAGTAATGTGATTTTTATGGTTATTTTTTAACAAAGTCATTCTTCTGTAATCACTGGTATGTGAAACTAATCTCAGGTCCATTTCTAAGTGATTTGACAACTACTGAGCAACGTCTAGTCATAGCTCTTCCTAACCTGAAATCTTTTTGAAGCTTTATAGATTTTGCATTTGAAATGTTTCAAGGAGTATGAAGTGTTTATTTCTTAAAACGGATTTTAAAAATCTACTAATTGTTTAATAAAGATGAGAGAACCTCAGTTGGAACAAAAAAAACAATACAATTCACATAATCTTGGCTCATATGAGTATATGATTAAATCACACACTGTACAATACTATGTTCTGTGTTCCCTGTCTTTTAAAGGATGAACATTTTTAGACAATTTCCAGTTTCACTTTTGATGGCTCACAATTGCTACACTAAATGTTCCTAACCTTTATTATCTACTTAAATCATCTACCAAACATTCTATTCATTTTCTGCCACGTTGTTTAGGTGATAAATTCAAAGAACGGCACCACGAGTGTAAGCTTGCCCTCTAACTGGCACTGACCTGTGTGTCTCTGGGTTGTAGAGCTGGCCCTAGTGTCACAGCATGACCTTGACCTAGTCCCTTCCCTTGCTGTTCAAGAACTCTGCTCTCACAGCTGGAGCAGTGACTCAGCAGTTGGCTGCGTAGTTTGATGGCAGCACTAGTCTCATGGTTTCCCAGTGAAGACCCCGTGGTGGGATGGCAGGATCTTCATTGTGAAATGCAAGCCTGACGGGATGGAAGAACACTGACTGTTTTGAGCATTATCACAGCAGTTACTGCACTGTCACTGTTACCGCTGATTAACGCTGACATGACGTCCTGTGAGAAACAAGCAGAAGGAATCGTGTCAGGAAAGGGTGCGCAGAAATCAAATCCTATGGCACAGAAAGAAATCTGACCCCTTCATGCCAGAAGATCCATCATCTTCCACATGCTGCTTTTGGGCTCATGAAGGTGTTTATTTAGTGTATATTATTAATTGTATACGCATTCTCCCAATGATTTTGATTTTAGAAAATATTTATGGATCATTTGTACTCATTACAAAAATGAACATTTGCATTTTAATGGTGTATAATGTGGAGCCATACGGAAACCCAGCCCCCAGAAGTTATCAGATGGACCGGCAGGTCCCCTCATCCACCCCACTCTGCCTTCAGCCAGGCTGCTCCTCTGTTAACTTCTAGTTTCCTGCTGCTTGTGTTAATCTGAGCATTAACTTTTCCTGTAACTAGATGTAGAGTATTTTGGCCATCACATGGCCCAGGGGTCTGTGTGTCCTTCCATTTCTCCAAATGCCAGATGTATGGTAAGAGTTCTGCCCCTGGGATTTGTACAGGCTTTAAACAGGCATCTCTCTTTTTTTTTTTCTTAACCATTACTGATAGTCTCAGTTTGAGGGAATAAAACGTTTAGAAATCATCCATTCCAATTAGGTATCCTTTTCTTCCTTCCTTTTTGCTTTAAAGAAAGGCCTCTTTCTTTCCCCCACCTTCCCTCCCTCCCTTCTTTTTTTCTTCCTTCCTGTCTTCCCACCCTGCTTCCTTCCCTCCCTCATTCCTTCCATCTACCAAGAAGGAAGCTGTGAGCTAGAGAGGCTGCGTGATGTGACTGATGGGGTAAAGGACCACATAGACTCAGAAAGCACCCCGGGAGTCTGTTCTCCAGGGTCTCAGTCCATCACACTGGCAGATCCCTGCGGTGCTGTCATCATGGACACAGCTCTACGCTTTCTTTTCTTCACTTCATATATTCTAGAGATCTGTTCAGTCAGTAGATACAGAGCTGTCACGATTTTTACAGCTTCATAATGTTTCTATGTAAGTATCATAGTTTATGTCACCAAGCTCCTCTTGCTGGCTTCTGGGTTGTTTCTCATCTTTTACTTGTGCATAAACTTGTTTACACAATCCCCTATTTGTACAAGTGGGTCTGAGGGTGAATTCTCTAAAACAGGATTGCCAGGAGTATCCATCAAATCTTGGGCAGACACAGGTAGCATGGTCCCAACTAAGGATGTTGAGGGGCATGAGTAGGAACGCAGCCAGTGCCCCAGATTTACCAGTAGCAGGAATCACTGCTACCCCTAGACTTACAGAGTCAAGGGAGGACGTGGGGATCAGAACCTTCAGTAGGGGGACACAGACAAGCTGTGGAGACCAGCGAGGCAGAAAAGGGATTGAACACATTCTCCATGGCCATCCTGTGCTCCAGGCTTCTGCCACTTGGTTCACTGTCTGAGCCCAA